>JALAJA010001617.1:0-21320 GCA_023376005.1 Doryteuthis pealeii | reverse complement strand
CCCAAGAGAGAGATAATTGTGACTTGAATAGTAATATAGTTTCGGTTACAGAGAGGAAAACACCATCTCATTATAATAAGAGAATATATATATATATATATATATATATATATATATATATATTATCCCCAAAAAAAAAAATGTTAAATGATAGATTGGTGAATTCTATTTTGTCATGAAGTGTAGTTAAAAACTGTTGGAAGAAAGAAGTTGGGTTATCCAGTTGATTGATGTGTGATGACCTTGAGGTTGATAATGTGGCTTTCATTGGATTAAAAAGTCACATGGTCAGATGGGACTAAAAAAATTAGAAGTTAGAAATTTTAGTGAGAATTTGCTAATATAATTGGTCAACAATTCCATCTTACTTTAATAGATTCCCCATAAGTTGAAATCTTATTATAATGGAGATTGTTGTTTTTCTGTCTGTAACCGAAACTATATTCCTACAAGTCACAATTCTCTTAGTTATTTGACATCACATTTCTCCATGATTTTATTTTTATCTAACCTCAATTATTAATAATTGTCTTACATTATTAATATACTGTTAACTATGTCTACATACTGACAACATGCAATTATATTTATATATAAAACAAAATAGCGGTTTACAGTGTGAGGGAAGGCTAATTTGCATATTAATATTAAAAAATCGAATTTAATAAATATGTGCTTAGTATTATTGATTTCTAACTGTTTGGTTTTATTTTAATGATATAAGCAAAAAATCTCTTCAATGAATCTTAAATGAAATCCATTAACAAGATAAAATAACTGTAATTTTATTCTTTACTTCCTCTTATAACTAAATACTTAAATCAGAAAAAATAAACAATGAAAGGCGAGAGTGATGGAAGAGTAAGTTTCAGTTGTTCCATTTTTTATTATACTCCCTCTGTTTCAAATCTTTTATTATACCCCCTTGTTTCAAGTCGTTTTATTGTATTCTTATTTAGTTTCATTAGCCTTTCTAATTTAAATACAATATTTTATTACATTAAACTTAAATACTTGCACCCGGAGGGTGCATATATTTGGCTAGTGGGTAATAAAGTAAATTATGTGCACATATAAAATATATGTCTAAGTTGATCTTCATCCAAACATAGAAGAGTAGTTGGGCTAACATGAACGAATTAAGAGGGCAACAAGAGAGCAACAGACAACATGAACACAAGAGGAATGGGTGATCATCTAAGTAAGGACTGCATCTTATATAGTTTTATATGGTGTATAAAAAGCAACAAATAAAATGAAACAAATGCTAGTCAAAAATGAATAATAGAAGATCCATGAAACAATAGTAAGATTATAATTTTAACATAAAGTATCAAATAGACTGGTTAGTTAAGTATGATTTTATTTGGGATCTTCTATATCCTCCATATATTGAGGAGGCGTGTGGTCTAATGGTTAGAGTCGTAGGAAATGGACTTGTCGAGCGAGTTCAATTCCTGGACGAAGCAGGATGTGACACAAGTCAATTTCTTAAGCGGAGTTCAACAGGTTTGAATTTAGAGTTTTTTCCTTTCTAGGACTGGTTACCTGTGGTATGACATTAAAATCTATCTGATGGTGAAGTTCCAGTTTTGGAGCTCTGAGGAATGTAGAGTACCCTTTCATCACCATTACTCCCAAATCCACTCTGACCCGGAGTGGTATCTGTTAAGGTCCCATCTGTGGGTTATGTAGAAAAAAAATTGAGTACCCAACAAGAATGAGTAAAACAAAACGTCTTCAGCATGAAATAACCCAACAAAGGTTGATATGCCATAAATTCCAACCAACAACTGGTCAAAGAAGGTGATATGTTTCTGTCATTTCTTTTATAAGAATGTTTGGAGAGTTCCACTGCCAAGGGTGGTAATCTTTTTTTCTTTTACCTCAACCATAAAAGTAATAAATATCGATTTGAAAAAACAAAACATTGAAAATTGGTTGGGGAGCATAAAATTGTCATCTTGTGAACAGTGCAATTTATGGCAGTTGGTAACTGAACTGTGTTCTTACTTTTGATTCTAATTAAAATATTTATTGAAAACAATACAAGTTGTAAGACTCAACAATATCTTGTAATCTAAGATGGCCGACTTTTTTGACCTGATTTCTGCTTCACATCATAAATAATTCTTTGCTTATTTGTTGTTTATCTTTCTAAAAAGAAAAAGTTTTTCTCTGAAATATGACTTGCAACATGATAAGTTTTTGTGGTCATCTGCCATATTTACTTTTTTTAGTCCTTTTCTTTCTCTATTTCTTTCTTTCTTTCTATAGTCTCTTTATTTCTTTCTTTGTTTTTGTGGTCTCTTTCTTTCCTTTTTTTCTTTCTTTTTTTTTTTAATAACTTTTCTTTCTCTTTGTATTCTTTCTTTCTTTTTCTGTTCTTTATTTTCTTCTCATTTTTCCTTTTTGTTCAGTTCTCTTTTTTTTCCTCTTTTCCTTTCTTCTTTCTTTTTGTTCTCTTTTTTTTTCTTCTTTCTTTTTATAGTGTCTTTCTTTTTCTTTTCTTTATTCCCCCCCTCTTTCTTCTGTTAAGTTTCTCTTTTTCCCTTTTTCTTTTTTCCCTTTTTTTCTTTTTTTTTTTTTTGTCAAAAGACAACATTACAAAAAAAATGTAAAATAATACAAATTATCAAGCCTCATTTTTTTTTAAAATAACAAGAAACACCTGGAGAAGGCAAGAGGGCTCATCGTTCAAAACGTTGTGTATGTAACAAAGATGAGGACAAAGTGAAAAAATCTAAATAATACAAATTATCAAAAAAAAAAAAAAAAATAACAAGAAACACTGAAAAAGTCAAAAATGTGTATATAACAAAGTTATGAACAATAGTAAAAAAATCTAAATAATACAAATTATCAAGCTTCATCTAAAAATTCAAATAATTTTAATTCTGTTTCTTTAACTTCTTTCCCAATCTCATCTCTTTATTCAAATCTGCTAAATACACACTAGTCCCTATCATGTATATAGTTATTTTACTAAGTTTAGCTTAGATGTGGCACAAGGCCAGAAGTATGGAGCGCTCAATGAGAATCAAACTCACTAACAATGGTCTGTGAATCTAACTTGCCAACCACGTGTTTTTGTGTATAGTTATTTACTAAGTTAAGCTTAGATATGGCACAAGGGCCAGAAGTAGGAGCACCCAATGAGAATTGAACTCATTAACAATGGCCTGCAAATATTTGCTAACCATTACACCAACACCACGTGAGGTGCCCCTAATCATGAATATATGAATCAGAGATGATGGGACACAACTGCTCTCCTCCCCACCACACACACAAATCTAAAGCAAGACAGTTGAGAAAATTATCAGGAATCAGTACTTGTATTTTTATTGTGTAATTTCCAGCAATCAACCATCTGATCCTTTTTTCACCAAAGTGTCAGATTACCACCCCACCCCCATATTCCATATTTTTCAGGGGCGGGGTTGGGGGATGATGTCATCAACCGATCTTATCATCTCTTGAGATCAATGACTAAGAATTCATTTTTAACTAAATCTTTTCATCTTCTCAAATGTCAGTTTCTGATGATATCATCAAAGATTTAGATTTCATAAAAAAAAAAAATGACTACCTTGTCCCAAAAATAATTGTCATCTTATTATAATGGATATTCGGTGTCTATCAGTCTGTAACCAAAACTACATCATGCTTACATCACAATACCTCCAGGAATTGTGTAAGTTTTATCAATGAGTATTTAATTTATATTCACTATCCTTAATGCGTAGAATTTGAGTATGCCATCTCTTATTATATCGAGATTCGGTGTCTGTCTGCAACTGAAACTACCTCACTGCTTATGTCACAATATTCTCAGGAATTGCGTAAGTTATCAATTTGTATTTAATTCATAGTTAAAATCTTATTTATTAACGATTATTCTCTATATAAAAATCTGAGTTAGATTTGCCTCAAAACTGCCCATGTTTATTAGGGTATTTGCCTCTCATCCCACTTATGAGGGTGTGACACAAAGGACATTTTTATGTGGGCCACCCACAAGCAGAGACTCATGGATGGTAAGTACAAAAAATGCGTTGATCCCGTCAGCATTCCCCCTCAAGTGGGAGGCATTGGGCAATAAACCCAGCTCTGCCCCTTTAAATCAAGGGGGCAGTTAAAATGCTGTTAATACATTAACACACACAGGCCCCAAAGAGCCCATGTTATTAGTGCATTCAAAAATCTAAAGTGTGTCTTATATATCATTAAAAAATGAAGGTTTCCATAACATATGGTGTGGTTAATTTGCATACTGGTTTTAACAAGACTGGGTTTAAAGAATAATTACTTGGTGTTATTGATCTCTAATATTGTTTTATTCTCCAATGTATTAAAATCAATCCTATTAATGATTTTATATAGAAACTAATTAAAATATAATTAAAATAATTAATCTTTTTATATGAGTTCTTATCTAATTTCATTAGTCTTTCTAATTTGATGTATTTCATTACATTAAAACTTAAATACTTATGCCTGGAGGGTGCATATTCTTGCTAGTTTATATAACTGGGGAGTGTGGAGTACCCATTCATTGCCATTACTACCAGGTCCACTCTGACCCCGTGTGGTAGTATCTTTGGATCAAATAGATCTGTTTGAAAATTATTCATATTAGATAGGAATACTTGATACCTTATAACTGTAAATTATTTGTATTAAGAATAGTTACTTGAAACTATAATTGTTTACCAAGGATTATCATTAGTTACTTGAAGCTATAATTGTTTACTAAGGATTATCATTAGGTTACTTGAAGCTATAATTGTTTACCAAGGATTTATTAGTTACTAAGCTATAATTGTTTACTTTATTATTAGTTATTTGAAACTATATAACTTAGCAAACAAGTGACTATTGATAAATAGATTTTTGATTACTTGAAACCAGCTGTGCAGATGCTTGATGCTGTGTAGAGGACCTGTCAAGAGCAATCACTAATAGGGGGGGATGGTGAGAGAGAGTCAAGGGGATCTGCGTTATCAGTACGACTTGATAATTTATAAATATTAAGCAATAAATGGTTTTGGTTGGTTGGTTGGTTGGTTGGTTGGATTTTACGGCATGTGAAACCTTTTTAGGTTATTTTATGCCGTAGACATTGTTTTATACATTCTTGATGGTTACTGAAATTTTTTTTAAACTCATTTTTTCTTAAACCCATTTTTTGTTAACACTTGCTTCTATTTAACCCATGGATGTGACCCTAACAGATAATACCACTCCGAGTCAGAGTAGACCTGGGAGTAATGGCAATGAAGGGGTACTTCACATTTCCCAGAGCTCCAGAATTTAAACTTCATGATTAGATGCAGTTTAATGTTTAACGTCATACCCAGAACACTCAGCCACTAATTTCTAGCACATATATGATAAAAAATGGTTGGAGTCAAAAGGGCAATGGGGTCAGAACAGTTATATAAGTGCTAGGGCTTCACATGACCAGCCAATTGATCAGAAGAGACCTCTCTGATCACTCGTCTAGCCTGAGTAAGAGCCAAAGTGATGTGTTGTATGTCATGGACTGCTAAGCTACCAAGATTTCATCCTTAGGGAAGTTGGGGCTAACACTTTTTTAAAGAAAATAATAGTAATTGGTGGGTATGGTATGACTAGGGATTCATGAAAGCCTTTTTGTAAGGTGAAAATATAATAGGGGTAGATTGACCAAAAAAACAGTGGGTTTTCAGAGGGATCTGCTGTAAGACAAGACAGAATAAAAAGCAGTATAGCATTCAAGCAAATATGCTAGATTCATAGGACCATATGACCTTAAGGCACCTCTTCTGTGATCTCGACTTGTGGGGACACTTTTCTCATTTACACCGTAAAAATCCACTTGTTTGTTAGGGGTTAGGGTTAGGGGTTAGTTTTATAATTAAAAAAAAAAAAAACTCTAAAAATTGTCTGTAAACAATTAACCGAATTTTGATGGTGTAAATGGAAAAATGTCCCCACGAATCGAAATCGCAAAAGCCTTAAGGTCATATAGTCCGATTCATATGTTTATAAATATTTGTGGTGAGAGAACGAAGAAAGTAACATTTTCAATCAATTTCTTAATGATATAGTTGATTCACAAAGAATTTTTCAAACTCACCTGTTGCTTAATGGTCTTTTTTCTAAAAGCATAACAATTTACTGAACAATGTTCCCCCGCCCCAAAAATGATTGTGAAATGGTCAAGAAAGTTCAAGAGTGTCCAAATTTTGCCATTCATTTTTCGACCATGTAAGATTTTTAGAAATCCATGCAAGCCTAAGTTGGGTGTTGCATGTCATGGATTGCTCATCCACCAGGATTCTATTGTAATGGTTCATAAGCTATAGATTCTTGTTAGACCAGGTTTGGAGGAACAGAAAAAAAAAAAGAATCATATTCTAAAAATAGACAAAGCCAGACTGACCGGTACCAAAAATTCAAAACTCCTGCCTATTAACGGACATTCTGAGAGCAGGGGAAGGGAAGATTTATAGTAGTAGAGAGCAGAAAAGCAGTGGTCAGCGAACAGGCAAGTCATGAATACTAATCCTCCTCGAACCGGGTGAACTAAATACAAGTAAGCTTTAACACTAATAAGAATTTGTAAAAAGGAAAATTCATTAACCAAAACACACCTATGTATCTTGTTGTTCATTTAATACAATTTATAATACACATATAAAGGACAATTTTATTACGACTCAAACTTCTTTGTGATTATTTGTACTGTTTTGCTTGTTTCTGTAATGTTACATTTCACATAAAAATTACCTCCAATCAATATACAACATCCTTTAGCACAGTTTGCAATCCACGGCCAACAGGTGGCTCTATTGATGGTGGTGGTGGTGGGGGTCTTATCCCTCTGTAGAGGTGCAGTTGGCGTATTCTAAAGCTCCAGCCAACAGGCGTTAGTGCAACTAGAATTCAAACTCACTACAATGTCGCAGTTATGCGGTTACAAGAGGTTTTGTTTTAAGGTTTAAAAGGTGGTGTGTGTTCTTAGGGTTTGCTTTTAACCCCATCTTATTTGGTGGACACGCTGAAAAAGAAGGAATTCAAGGAATGCAAAGAAAGAGATAAAGACCATAGGTGATTTAATGATTCAAAGGACATAGCCACCACGTGGCAAGGAAATTTCTCCCTGGCCAGTAGTTGTGTCTTGTTCCAGACAAGGCCTAAACTTGAATCACCAAGAGATTCTCTTGGAGGTTGGAAGTGTGTCCTTTTTCTTTCACGTACAAGGTGGGTTCTTCTGGTGAAAGTGGGAGTTTGTTTTTTGTTTTTTTAATTCTTTTTTATTATCTTAATCTCCACACAGTCATAAAAATGCCCTAAATTTGCTATAGAGGCTCCAACCAAAAGTATTTTGGACACTTTTCTTTCTCTTTTTTTTTTTTTTTTTTTTTGGATAGCATATGCAAAATAAATAAATTTCAAGATTTTTAATGTTAACGTCCTTTTTCTTATTCAGAACATTAAAGAAGTTGGTTAGTGGGGGTGGGGTGCGCAGCCACCCTACCTAGGCCCCTGACTATCTAAAAAAAGATTTAAAAATATCAACAAATCTATTACAATTCTAGTTTATCAATTGTAATGACCTACAAACATATTTTTTCGTTATTTATCTTCATCCTTTATGTCTTTAAGGTGTCTGGTGAACAAATATTTTCATGATGTTTATTGTGGCGATTAGAGTGATCCGTAGATAAGAATCGAGTATTGTGCAATAAGCATTGAGAATGTACCGTAGGTCAGATTGGCCAATCAGAATCGCCCACGTATCTACACGTAATATATGAAACATGGCGCTCTCCTGTGCATGTATTCTCCGGTAAGTCTTTTACCGAACTTCTCCCATGTTTTTCAGTTTCTCTTTTGATTTTTGCCAGCGACGGAGATACTCAAGAGACTGAGCGAGCATCCAACCGTCCATTTAAGCACCCAGGACCTTGCAGCGAGGTCTGTTTTCGCAATCACTGTCTTTTCTTTTCCCCTACGAGCAACTTGATTATTCCCGACAACGTGGCATAGAGAGTTACCGAAACCCCCTTTCATATTCTGTGTTATGTATACAGGGTGGGCATAAAGTGGAGGATCTGTTTATTAGATGGTTTTTATTGTGAATCGGACCCCCCTCAGCTATTCTTTATAATCATGTGTCATTTATTTTTTTACGATGCCGAAACTTGTCGTAGCTCCTTGTTTTTATTTAGGTATTCTGTCCTGTACTGACTTATTTATACAGGGGTCTTTCTTTTAAGGAATAATATGACACTCCCAACGTCTTTTCATTCCTATTATTATTTTTAAAATAATAATCAAAATACACTCCCTTTTCGATGAAGGGGGTTCCTAGTTGTTGTTTTCAAAACCTTCTTCCTTGTCTATTTATTTCCCACTCTGGTTTTAAAATTTAATTTTTTAAAAACTGTGACCTCTTTAAGTATTGAATTTAAGAATGGAGAAGCTGTAATATATTATGTGCTTTTAAAAAAAAAAAATGTTTATTTTTTTTTATGAATGGACATTGTTGAAGTGAAAGAAAGAAACCTCCCCCTTTTTTTTTTTTCTTTCTTTTAAGATTTTAATTTCCTTCTTTGTATCCTAAAATTTAACGTGTTTTTTTTTTTTTTTTGTTTTTTCAAAGAAAGATACATACATCAATATTCATCTATTTTTCTTCTAAAGAAAATGTTTATAAAATCTTACTCTAAACATTTTACTTATTTTATTATTTTTTAAATTTAAAAATCACGATTTTAATTTTTTTTAAAAACCTGACCTTCCCCCCCCCCCCCCAAACAAAACATTTAATGGTTTCATTTTGTTATTAAATTTCGATAACTTTTCTCCTTAGATAATGTGTTTCTTAATTTTATAGTTAAAGAATATTTCTCATTTTTTTTTTAAAATTCGTTGGGTAGGCTTTTATCGTTGGTAATTCTTTCTTTATTTTATCAGTTTGCTTTGTATTTTATTTTTAAAGACTAGGGCACCATAACATTATTTACATTTTCGATAGGATTTTGGTTGTGTTCGTTATATATATATATTTAAATATATATATAATTTTCTACCATAAAAATTGAATTAACATGGTTTTCTGAATACATTTTAGTGAATATCTTTATTTAGCTTTTTATACCAAAAATTTAAGAAAGCAATTTTGTGTTTAAAAATTGCTGGTTTCAAAAACTAAAACCTTTTCTTTATCTAGTTTGCTATATTTTAAGTAAAGTATGCTCAATATCATTGAGTACGAATGTGTATATATATTACACACAGTGATGCTGATAGCTTTTTGATTTAGTGAGTCCTGGGACGCACATATTTGCTTTGAATGAGTCCCCGGGAATTTTTATGGGTCCCAACTAAATCTCTCTACTGCCTACCTTGTAACCTATCCTGTGTAATTCGTTTCAAAGAAACTATTGAAATGTATTTACAGTTAGCTTGAATTGGTGAGGAAAGAAAAAAGAAAAACACTGGGACGCATGGATACGATTTTACTGCGTCCTTTTTAGATTTTTGTGCATCAGGTACGCGTCCTGCGTCCCTTTTATAATCTCTGTGTATATATAATGAGAGAGAGGTGATATAGTTTACTATATTCATAAGTAAAGTATGCTCAATATCATTGTGTGTATACATATTGATAATATAATTTGTTATATTTATAAGTATAGTCAATATCACTGATAGTTTGTGTATGTATATATATATATATATATATATTATATTATATGCTTTACTTCATTATCCAGTACTGAGTACTTTGTTGGACACTTTTTACTGCATTTATCTGGGCAGTATGTATTACTTAGCACTTCCCATTTCCTCTCCAAATAAATTGGGTTATATGGAACCTACAGCAGATAGTATATCTTAACATAAAGTGTGAATAAAGTAGAAATTGAATTAGAAAAATAACTGAAATATATATTTATTTCAGTGACTAAAGTAACCATTGTTAATTTCATTGTTGAAATTAAAGAATTTTACACTGTAAAATGATTTTTTTTAAATAATGAATTAGTTTTATTGTTTCAAATTATAATTTTTTTTAAATAAAAGATACATAAATTTTACAATTATTTATATATATATATATATATATAATGAAAGGGGGCTCAAATTCTATTAAACCATTTTCCCCATTTAGACATAAATCCAGCCCGCTCTGCCTTTAAGACCACTTCTTGCTAGATTATCAAAGCCAAGCAGCGATGGGTCTGTTCAATACTTAATTGGGTAACCACTTAAGAAACAGCAGGTACTGTAAGCAACCGGAGTTCTTTATCAGAATGACTTGATTCAGCATTAAACAACCTGAAAGAGCATTGATATGCTGTAAAATAAAACCTATCTCATTCTATTCAAATCTATCTAATTCTGTTCATTTTTATACATGTACTAGAAGCGGCCACCTGGCATTACCAGGGTAGAAGGGGGGGATTTTTAAAAAAAAATTAGTTCCGCAGATCCATTATTAGTCAATCGTGAGTTGTATCCCCGTCGGATGCGCCATTAAAATCCCCATGTAAAAAAAAGACCTTGCATTGATCTAGCCACTCTGAAAATAAACCTTAATGTCTACTATCTAAAATATTAAATGAAAAAAAAATTCCCTTCTGTTATCATTTAAATTTAAATTTTTGGATCCTTTTCACAAATATAAATCAAATCTTTATTATTTTTGCTCAAGAACCAAGCCCTGGTGATATTTAATGTATATATATATATATATATTTACTTTGTCGTTAATTGTTTTATTTTCAAAGTTTCCTCCGGACATACACTTACACACAACTGCCCTTGATATATGTATAGAAGATAGAGATTGATATATGTCTATCTATCGTAGTCTATTCATATCTATATCTATTCATATCTATCTTATTCTACACCAGTTCTGTTGTAACCTAACAAAGGTTACTAAATGAGAAATAACCAAACAGAGATTGGAAATGAAATGGAATCTTTATAACATTAACAAAATACAATACTTGCTAGTGGCATGAAGACGGTAAACCCCTGCTAGTGATATAAGCTTACTCAGTCAGCATAATACTCCTGTATTTATGAAGATGAGACATACCCATTAATGTTCATAGGTAGGGTATCTAACAAGTTCCTACTAGCTCACTGAAGTTAAGCAGTGATGAGCCTGTTCACTACTTTTGGGGTCATTTAATGCTGAATCAAGTCCTTTTGCTTAACAAAGGACTCGGGTTGCTTACAGTACCTGCTGTTGCTTAAGTGGTCACCCAATTAAGTATTAAACAGGCTCAACGCTGCTTATCTAGTGACCGAGTGAGAATCGATGCTTTCAGTGTGACTTGACAATCATCATAACGAAGGAACACTATTCCCTAACCTCTATAAAAATAACCCTAGATGGTTTGATATGCTGTTAAAATCCATCAATCTTTTTTGCACCAATGGAGGCGACCCACTTTTTCATAGCAGCAACTATGTTCATGTAATCTTTTATCTGCCTGATTTTGTGCTGATAAGCAAATGTTTTTTTTTCATAGATTGACAAGCTGTGTTGAACATAGTTTGCTACTTGCATAGTTATCATTCATTGCTAAAATACATTAACCACTTTCTGGACTCGTATCCTCTTGTTGGTTGGTTGGTTGGGTTTTACGGCATGTCAACTCTTGGGTTATTTTTATTCCCAAAAATGTGTTTTATTCATTTTTGTTGAGTATTCAAATTTTTAAAAAAACTCATTTAAAAAAAAAAAAAAAAAAAAAATTTTTTGGTTATTCGGACTATTGTCCTCCTCTTTATTGTTATCTGCACAACGTTTTGGCCAATGTGCCCTCTGGCCTTCTACAGGGTACATCAGCGGAAATGTTGTGCAGATAACAAAGATGTGGACAATAGTCCAAATAATACAAGTTATCAAGCCTCATCTTAAAAAATTCAGAGAAATAGTATCAATTTTTTAAACAGATGTTTTTTTTTTGTTTTTTTTTTTGTTTTTTTTAACTTATTTTTTAATCTATTTAAACCATAGATAAGTCATGTTTGGTCTTGCTAAACAATTAGCAAGCCTCAATGAATATCAACAGGTGCAATTTTTTTCACATGGGAGGAATTGAATGGTGCACTACTGTCTGCATGTTAGATGTGATTTTTACCAAACTACTATTCAAAGTTGGAAAAAAAAATCCTGGATTGACAGGAAGGTTTAACCTCTACTATCATGCCACCATCATAATAAAATAGTAGGTATTACTTTTGTGGCCACTTGTATGAGCATGGTATCCATCATTGGTAAAGATACATTGCCAATGGTGCTACCTGTTGGCTGTAGGTGGGAAACTATAATGCTTGAGCAAGTGATCCTAGCGGTTGACCCAGGTACTAAGTGGTCACGTCCCCCTACAACATTTGACTTAAGCTTTTATTTCAACTAAATGGGCAGTTGAAGAATCCTGATTTGATCAATCTGCTGGTCATGTCAAGCCTTAGCACCTATATGTCCCGCCCTTATTCTTCAAATTGCTCTTATAGTAAATGCCTAACCCTTTTTATCAAATAGGTTCTTGAAGGCACTGGTTGAGGTCAACTACCAGTTTATGAATACACGTGAAGTTATTTCTTTTAGGCTATGAATACACATATAGGTTTTTATTTTGTAGCAGAAAACTTGCTCTATTCAATGGGGTTATTATGCTTACTGTATCTGTAGTTTCTATGGAGGGGAAAATAGTATTTAACTTTTTTTTTTTTTTTTTTTCAAGCATCCCTTGTACTACAATAATTTTTTTTTCCTCCTTTCTCAACCATCACAATAATTTATGTCATAATAGTAAATGCAAGTTTTGACAAATCTGTCAATTATTCATTGTATAATATCACAAGTGGGCATAACCAGCTCATTTTATTTATTTTTATATATATATATATATATATATATATATATATATATATATATATATATATATATATATATATATATATATATATATATATATATATATATGCTGACCTTTTCACTTTCTATGTAATCTGACATCTGGACTTTATATAAACTTTTAATGTCGCTAGTTAATGACGTTTACATTTCTAGTGCCAACAACATACTAGTTTTTATATTCACAGAAGACTATTGTAGAGGATTAGTTTGCAGTACCAACACTTGAGAATTTCAGTACATTATTTTCCCCCTGTTGGGGAGGCTTAGAATATGCTAACTGTATTCACAGAAGACTATTGTAGAGGATTAGTTTGCAGTACCAACACTTGAGAATTTCAGTACATTATTTTCCCCCTGTTGGGGAGGCTTAGAATATGCTAACTGTATTCACAGAAGACTATTGTAGAGGATTAGTTTGCAGTACCAACACTGAGAATTTCAGTACATTATTTTCCCCCCTGTTGGGGAGGCTTAGAATATGCTAACTGTATTCACAGAAGACTATTGTAGAGGATTAGTTTGCAGTACCAACACTTGAGAATTTCAGTACATTATTTTCCCTGTTGGGGAGGCAGAAAAATCCCAGTGTTGGGGAGGCTTAGAATATGCTAACTGTATTCACAGAAGACTATTGTAGAGGATTAGTTTGCAGTACCAACACTTGAGAATTTCAGTACATTATTTTCCCCCTGTTGGGGAGGCTTAGAATATGCTAACTGTATTCCCCTGTAGATGGGAAAGACCTCCTCCCCACCAAAAAGTGTGTATCCTGGGTATGATGCTAAACTGAATCTGATTGAGAGGCTCTAGTTCTGGACCCCTGGGAAATGTGGTTGGTGTTTTGTTTTTACGACGTATCTTTCCTTTTTGGGTTATCTAATACCAAATTAATTCATTTTTATAAACAAAGGACTTGGTTTGCTTACAATACTCGCTGTTGCTTTAGTGGTCACCTAATTAAGTATTAAACAGGCTCATCGCTGCTTAACTTCAGTGATCTGATTGAGAGGCTTCAGTTCTGGAGCTATGGGTAATGTGCTGGTTGTTTTATGGCATATTAACCCTTTTTAGGTCATTTAATGTTGAATCGAGTCCGTTTAATAAATGAAGGACTGGGGTTTGCTACAGTACCTGTGGTTACTCAATTAAGTATTGAACACGTTCATTACTGCTTAACTTTGGTGATCTAGCAGGAACTGATGCTTTTCGTGTAACTTGACTGTAATCAAAGTAAAGAAAGATTTGTTGTTCTGTTTTATGGCATATCAACCCTTTTCAGTTCATTTAATGCTGAATTATTTTTGCTCAAGAACCAAGCCCTGGTGATATTTAATGTGTGTATATATATATATATATATTTACTTTGTCGTTAATTGTTTTATTTTCAAAGTTTCCTCCGGACATACACTTACACACAACTGCCCTTGATATATGTATAGAAAGATAGATTGATATATGTCTATCTTAGTCTATTCATATCTATATCAATTAAGTCATATTGATTTAAACAAGGGCATGTTGCTGTGTAAGTGTATGTCCGGAGGAACTTTTGAAAATAAAACAATTAACGACAAAAAATATATATATATATATATACACACATTAAATTCACCAGGGCTTGGTCTTGAGCAAAAATAAATTCAGCATTAAATGAACTGAAAAGGGTTGATATGCCCATAAAACAGAACAACAACATCTTTCTTTACTTTGATTACAGTCAAGTTACACGAAAAGCCATCAGTTCCTGCTAGATCACCAAATTAAGCAGTAATGAACGTGTTCAATACTTAATTGAGTAACCACAGGTACTGTAGCAAACCCCAGTCCTTCATTTATTAAACGGACTCGATTCAACATTAAATGACCTAAAAAGGGTTTAAAATGCCATAAAACAACCAGCACATTACCCCATAGCTCCAGAAACTGAAGCCTCTCAATCAGATCACTGAAGTTAAGCAGCGATGAGGCCTGTTTAATACTTAATTAGGTGACCACTAAAGCAACAGCGAGTATTGTAAGCAAACCAAGTCCTTTGTTTTATAAAATGAATTAATTTGGTATTAGATAACCCAAAAAGGAAAGATACGTCGTAAAACAAACAGCCAACCACATTTCCCAGGGGTCCAGAACTAGAGCTCTCTCAATCAGATTCAGTTTAGCATCATACCCAGGATACACACTTTTTGGTGGGAGGAGGTCTTTCCCATCTACAGGGGAATACAGTTAGCATATTCTATCCCCAACAGGGGGAAAATAATGTACTGAAATTCTCAAGTGTTACTGCAAATCTAAGCCTCCCCAACAGGGGGAAAATAATGTACTGAAATTCTCAAGTGTCTACTGCAAACTAATCCTCTACAATAGTCTTCTGTGAATACAGTTAGCATATTCTAAGCCTCCCAACAGGGGGAAAATAATGTACTGAAATTCTCAAGTGTTGGTACTGCAAACTAATCCTCTACAATAGTCTTCTGTGAATACAGTTAGCATATTCTAAGCCTCCCCAACAGGGGGAAAATAATGTACTGAAATTCTCAAGTGTTGGTACTGCAAAACTAATCCTCTACAATAGTCTTCTGTGAATACAGTTAGCATATTCTAAGCCTCCCCAACAGGGGGAAAATAATGTACTGAAATTCTCAAGTGTTGGTACTGCCAAACTAATCCTCTACAATAGTCTTCTGTGAATACAGTTAGCATATTCTAAGCCTCCCAACAGGGGGAAAATAATGTACTGAAATTCTCAAGTGTGGTACTGCAAACTAATCCTCTACAATAGTCTTCTGTGAATATAAAAACTAGTATGTTGTTGGCACTAGAAATGTAAACGTCATTAACTAGCGACATTAAAAGTTTATATAAAGTCCAGATGTCAGATTACATAGAAAGTGAAAAGGTCAGCAATATATATATATATATATATATATATATATTAATATATATATATATATAATTATATATATATATATATATATATATATATATTATATATAAAAATAAATAAAATGAGCTGGTTATGCCACTTGTGATATTATACAATGAATAATTTGACAGATTTGTCAAAACTTGCATTTACTATTATGACATAAATTATTGTGATGGTTGAGAAAGGAGGAAAAAAAAATTATTGTAGTACAAGGATGCTTGAAAAAAAAAAAAAAAAAAAAAGTTAAATACTATTTTCCCCTCCATAGAAAACTACAGATACAGTAAGCATAATAACCCCATTGAATAGAGCAAGTTTTCTGCGACAAAATAAAACCTATATGTGTATTCATAGCCTAAAAGAAATAACTTCACGTGTATTCATAAACTGGTAGTTGACCTCAACCAGTGCCTTCAAGAACCTATTTGATAAAAAGGGTTAGGCATTTACTATAAGAGCAATTTGAAGAATAAGGGCGGGACATATAGGTGCTAAGGCTTGACATGACCAGCAGATTGATCAAATCAGGATTCTTCAACTGCCCATTTAGTTGAAATAAAAGCTTAAGTCAAATGTTGTAGGGGACGTGACCACTTAGTACCTGGGTCAACCGCTAGGATCACTTGCTCAAGCATTATAGTTTCCCACCTACAGCCAACAGGTAGCACCATTGGCAATGTATCTTTACCAATGATGGATACCATGCTCATACAAGTGGCCACAAAAGTAATACCTACTATTTTATTATGATGGTGCATGATAGTAGAGGTTAAACCTTCCTGTCAATCCAGGATTTTTTTTCCAACTTTGAATAGTAGTTTGGTAAAAATCACATCTAACATGCAGACAGTAGTGCACCATTCAATTCCTCCCATGTGAAAAAAATTGCACCTGTTGATATTCATTGAGGCTTGCTAATTGTTTAGCAAGACCAAACATGACTTATCTATGGTTTAAATAGATTAAAAAATAAGTTAAAAAAAAACAAAAAAAAAAAACAAAAAAAAACATCTGTTTAAAAAATTGATACTATTTCTCTGAATTTTTTAAGATGAGGCTTGATAACTTGTATTATTTGGACTATTGTCCACATCTTTGTTATCTGCACAACATTTCCGCTGATGTACCCTGTAGAAGGCCAGAGGGCACATTGGCCAAAACGTTGTGCAGATAACAATAAAGAGGAGGACAATAGTCCGAATAACCAAAAAATTTTTTTTTTTTTTTTTTTTTAAATGAGTTTTTTAAAAATTTGAATACTCAACAAAAATGAATAAAACACATTTTTGGAATAAAATAACCAAAGAGTTGACATGCCGTAAAACCCAACCAACCAACCAACAAGAGGATACGAGTCCAGAAAGTGGTTAATGTATTTTAGCAATGAATGATAACTATGCAAGTAGCAAACTATGTTCAACACAGCTTGTCAATCTATGAAAAAAAACATTTTGCTTATCAGCACAAAATCAGGCAGATAAAAGATTACATGAACATAGTTGCTGCTATGAAAAAGTGGGTCGCCTCCATTGGTGCAAAAAAGATTGATGGATTTTAACAGCATATCAAACCATCTAGGGTTATTTTTATAGAGGTTAGGGAATAGTGTTCCTTCGTTATGATGATTGTCAAGTCACACTGAAAGCATCGATTCTCACTCGGTCACTAGATAAGCAGCGTTGAGCCTGTTTAATACTTAATTGGGTGACCACTTAAGCAACAGCAGGTACTGTAAGCAACCCGAGTCCTTTGTTAAGCAAAAGGACTTGATTTCAGCATTAAATGACCCCAAAAGTAGTGAACAGGCTCATCACTGCTTAACTTCAGTGAGCTAGTAGGAACTTGTTAGATACCCTACCTATGAACATTAATGGGTATGTCTCATCTTCATAAATACAGGAGTATTATGCTGACTGAGTAAGCTTATATCACTAGCAGGGGTTTACCGTCTTCATGCCACTAGCAAGTATTGTATTTTGTTAATGTTATAAAGATTCCATTTCATTTCCAATCTCTGTTTGGTTATTTCTCATTTAGTAACCTTTGTTAGGTTACAACAGAACTGGTGTAGAATAAGATAGATATGAATAGATTATAGATTATGAATAGACATACGATAGATAGACATATATCAATCTCTATCTTCTATACATATATCAAGGGCAGTTGTGTGTAAGTGTATGTCCGGAGGAAACTTTTTGAAAATAAAACAATTAACGACAAAGTAAATATATATATATATATATACATTAAATATCACCAGGGCTTGGTTCTTGAGCAAAAAATAATAAAGATTTGATTTATATTTGTGAAAAGGATCCAAAAATTTAAATTTAAATGATAACAGAAGGGAATTTTTTTTTCATTTAATATTTTTAGATAGTAGACATTAAGGTTTATTTTCAGAGTGGCTAGATCAATGCAAGGTCTTTTTTTACATGGGGATTTTAATGGCGCATCCGACGGGGATACAACTCACGATTTGACTAATAATGGATCTGCGGAACTAATTTTTTTTTAAAAATCCCCCCCTTCTACCCTGGTAATGCCAGGTGGCCGCTTCTAGTACATGTATAAAAATGAACAGAATTAGATAGATTTGAATAGAATGAGATAGGTTTTATTTTACAGCATATCAATGCTCTTTCAGGTTGTTTAATGCTGCAATCAAGTCATTCTGATAAAGAACTCCGGTTGCTTACAGTACCTGCTGTTTCTTAGTGGTTACCCAATTAAGTATTGAACAGACCCATCGTCTGCTTGGCTTTGATAATCTAGCAAGAAGTGGTCTTAAAGCAGAGCGGGCTGGATTTATGTCTAAATGGGGAAAATGGTTTATAGAATTTGAGCCCCTTTCATTATATATATATATATATATATAAATAATTGCTAAAATTTATGTATCTTTTATTTAAAAAAAATTATAATTTGAAACAATAAAACTAATTCATTTATTTAAAAAAATCATTTTACAGTGTAAAAATTTCTTTAATGTTCAACAATGAAATTAACAATGGTTACTTTAGTCACTGAAATAAAATATATATTTCAGTTATTTTTCTAATTTCAATTTCTACTTTATTCACACTTTATGTTAAGATATACTATCTGCTGTAGTTCCATATAACCCAATTTATTTGAGAGGAAATGGGAATTGCTAAGTAATACATACTTGCCCAGATAAATGCAGTAAAAAGTGTCCAACAAAGTACTCAGTACTGGATAATGAAGTAAGCATATAAATATATATATATATTATATATATATACATACACAAACTATCAGTGATATTGACTTATACTTATAAATATAACAATTATATTATCAATATGTATACACACAATGATATTGAGCATACTTTACTGATGAATATAGTAAACTATATCACCTCTCTCTCATTATATATACACAGAGATTATAAAAGGGACGCAGGACGCGTACCTGATGCCACAAAAAATCTAAAAAGGACGCAGTAAAATCGTATCCATGCGTCCCAGTGTTTTTCTTTTTTCTTTTCCTCACCAATTCAAGCTAACTGTAAATACATTTCAATAGTTTCTTTGAACGAATTACACAGGATAGTGTTACAAGGTAGGCAGTAGAGAGATTTAGTTCGGGACCCATAAAAATTCCCGGGACTCATTCAAAAAGCAAATATGTGCGTCCCAGGGACTCACTAAATCAAAAAAAGCTATCAGCATCACTGTGTTGTAATATATATACACATTCGTACTCAATGATATTGAGCATACTTTACTTAAAATATAGCAAACTAGATAAAGAAAAGGTTTTAGTTTTGAAACCAGCAATTTTTAAACACAAAATTGCTTTCTTAAATTTTTGGTATAAAAAAGCTAAATAAAGATATTCACTAAAAAGGTATTCAAGAAACCATGTTAATTCAATTTTTATGTAGAAAATTATATTATATTTAAATATAATATATATAACGAACACAAACCAAATCCTATCGAAAATGTAATAATTGTTATGGTGCCCTAGTCTTTAAAAATAAAATACAAAGCAAACTGATAAAATAAAGAAAGAATTACCAACGATAAAAAAGCCTACCCAACGAATTTTAAAAAAAAAATGAGAAATATTCTTTAACTATAAATTAAGAAACACATTATCTAAGGAAGAAAAGTTATCGAAATTTAATAACAAAAGTGAAACCATTAAATGTTTTTGTTTGGGGGGGGGGAAGAGGTCAGGTTTTTAAAAAAAAATTAAAATCGTGATTTTTAAATTTAAAAATAAATAAAATAAGTAAAAATGTTTAGAGTAAGATTTATAAAACATGTTTCTTTAGAAGAAAAATAGATGAATATGATGTATGTATCTTTCTTTGAAAAAAACAAAAAAAAAAAAAAACACGTTAAATTTTAGGATACAAAAGAAGAAATTAAAATCTTAAAAGAAAAGAAAAAAAAAAAGGGGGAGGTTTCGTTCTTTCACTTCAACAATGTCCATCATAAAAAAAAATAAACATTTTTTTTTTTAAAAGCACATAATATATTACAGCTTCTCCATTCTTAAATTCAATACTTAAGAAGGGTCACAGTTTTTAAAAAATTAAATTTTAAAACCAGAGTGGGAAATAAATAGAACAAGAAGAAGGTTTTGAAAACAACAACTAGAACCCCCTCATCGAAAAGGGAGTGTATTTTGATTATTATTTAAAAATAATAATAGGAATGAAAAGACGTCTGGGAGTGTCATATTATTCCTTAAAAGAAAGACCCCTGTATAAATAAGTCAGTACAGGACAGAATACCTAAATAAAAACAAGGAGCTACGACAAGTTTCGGCATCGTAAAAAAATAAAATGACACATGATTATAAGAATAGCTGAGGGGGTCCGATTCACAATAAAAACCATCTAATAAACAGATCCTCCACTTTATGCCCACCCTGTATACATAACACAGAATATGAAGGGGTTTCGGTAACTCTCTATGCCACGTTGTCGGGAATAATCAAGTTGCTCGTAGGGGAAAAGAAAAGACAGTGATTGCGAAAACAGACCTCGCTGCAAGGTCCTGGGTGCTTAAATGGACGGTTGGATGCTCGCTCAGTCTCTTGAGTATTCTCCGTCGCTGGCAAAAACTCAAAAGAGAAACTGAAAAAACATGGGAGAAGTTCGGTAAAAGACTTACCGGAGAATACATGCACAGGAGAGCGCCATTTTCATATATTACGTGTAGATACGTGGGCGATTCTGATTGGCCAATCTGACCTACGGTACATTCTCAATGCTTATTGCACAATACTCGATTCTTATCTACGGATCACTCTAATCGCCACAATAAACATCATGAAAATATTTGTTCCACCAGACACCTTAAAGACATAAAGGATGAAGATAAATAAACGAAAAAAATATGTTTGTAGGTTCATTACAATTGATAAACTAGAATTGTAATAGATTTTGAAGATTTTTAAACTCTT
>JALAJA010001615.1:0-19358 GCA_023376005.1 Doryteuthis pealeii | reverse complement strand
ACTGGAATTCTTCCATGCTGCTATGCAGTACTATTGTGTGGGGCTACACCACCTGGACTTTAAAAAGCACTCGAGAAAAAGCTTAGACAGGAACTAAATAATGGTGCTGCATGCTGTTTTAAAAAAAATCCTGGAAACAGTACCCCACAAAAACAGTTGTTGTACAGCCTTTTACCATCCGTCTCAACAAAACTTTCCAAGTAAGATAAACAAAATATGCTGGGCACTGTTGGAGAAGCAGGAACAAACTCGTAAATGATGAACATGGACATACCAGTGTTAACCCACCAGCAAGGATATATTCTTCCGATCTGCATGGACACTGGATGATATTTAAAGGAATAATAGTTGATAGGGATGGATAGCGAAAGAGAGTTAAGGGCATCTATGCTGTCAGCATGATGATGATGATTAATTTCGGCCACCACATTTAGTCAGATTCCAGTCAGTTGCATAGCTTCTAGGCCTTTACTTAGCCATGCCTCTACCAGATTTGAATGACCATAAATTTTCACAGCTTCTTTTCATCACCATATCTGTTTTGGGAAGAGATAGTCAACTATTTACCTATTGCTTTTCCACAAAATTTTTCAGAGTTGTACTTCTCCTAGACTGGTGCCTATTACCATGGCTAGAGGACCCAATATTTCATTCATAGATTGTGGAGAATTTGATGTATGCTTATCCCAAATAAATGCAAACAGCCTTGGCTTAAGGCTTCCATTTTTCACACCGATAGCAATCACATACCAACAAAATTTTCATAAAAACTATTTGCGTAAAAAAAAAAACAACAAACATTTGCAGTAAGTAATAAAAGTTATCATGAAAACATTTCATAGTGGTTTTTTTTCAATAGAAGGAAATAAAATGAAGATTTCAGATTGTCAAGTTATTAAACTAAATGGACCAAGACATGCAATAAAAAATAAAGTTTGAAGAAATAAGAACTACTTCTGTCCTATAATAGTTGTTATACATGATTATATATTTGAGAGACTAAATTTAGCAACTATTATGGAACAGAGGAGGTACAATGGATCCTTCTTTACTACTATGGTGAGTCAAATGTTTTGCAATATTTTGATTATGTGAGGTACAATAAGTTGTGAAGTTGACAAACCACACAGGACTATGAGATGCCAGGCTGAAAGTCTACTTGCTGAATTTTTTGTATGGCTTAGAGCATGGTCCTAGGACCCACAGTTTTAGGCCTACCTAATTTCTTAAACCATCTGGTTATTGTGCTGTGATCAACTGTGTCTTCACCTTTTGGGAAACAAATGTTTTTGGTTGCTTCCATGGCATTATGGCCCAGTTGGAATTCATAAAGTATAAGTTCCCAAATTAGACTATATTCATCTGTGTAGCTATGGTATGAAATAATGCACATGTCAGTGCACCAACTACTATGATACTACCAACCAAACCTTTCATGGCTTGAACTACTTCAATCATTTGCAAATTAGCACATACCAAAATATTGCAAAACTTTTGACTCACCCTAGTATTTCTATCCAATAAGAGTTATTACATTGCATTATTTCATACACTAAATTTAACAACTATTATGGAAAGACATGCTACTTATTTCTGCTTCTTACAATTCAATTCAGAAGATGAAGTCCTAAAAATAGTAATTGTATAGAAAAATAATGATCAGATATGAAATGCTCTTTAATTAAATTTTATTCTTCTTTTAGGCAACTTATAATTATTTGACATTGATCTTGAGATTTTTTATCGATCAAATTGTTGGAGAAAGTTGAAGTGAATATTTAGTGAGGGAATAAATTTTCATTATCATTTGTTGTTGTCGATGAAGCCAGGACATAGAAATGTTTCTCAGGTGAAACTATGAAGATCAATGGGAATTTTATCAGGAGAAGCTGATTTACATCAATCACCAACAAGGGGAATCATGAATATTCATAGGGTATAAAAAATAGATATCTTATTGAACACAGACAATACTTAAAAATCTGATTTGTTTCAGCTGTGACAATTATTTTGAATGTGGAAATAAATATCATTTAAAGTAAACTTGACTGATTTTAATTGGCTGTAGCTTTTACACAACTTTGATTTGAAGTCATCCCTCCCGCCCATCCTCCAAAAATATTGAAACAGTCGTGTCATAAAATAAACATATTCATATTATCAAGTAATTCAATCTTACCTTTCTTGCTACAACACACAAAAATATTTACTTTTTAAAAAAATATATTTACTTTCAGTAGAGAAAATGAAAAAAATGAAACATTTTTTTACAAGGGACTGCAGAACATTTCTTGGTCCAACCAAGAAAGGAATGACATATTTGTAAAAACTGTTGTTAAAGAGTTAAAAGAACTTGAGACATCTCCCATGATGTAATGGTGAGCAAGCTGAATTAATTAACAGACCATTATTGATGAGTTTGATTCTCACAGTGAACATAATATCTTAAGGAATTGAGGAGTGCTGTGTTAAATATGTTTAATTGCATAATGAGGTAAGTCCTCTAGTGGCATCCAGTGTCTGCACAGATTTGATAAATGTAATATTTTGCTGGTTGATCAACACTGTTGTGTAGGAGTCCATGTGTAGGAGTCCATATGAGAATGTTGCTTCTAAGTTCATCATTGTCTACCATATCTTACTTGTCATACTTGAATATTTTTTGAGATGGGAGGATGCTCTTTTGTAGAGTACTGTTTCCAGGATTTATTCAAAACATTACATAGTAATATAATATACATTTGAGAAGTAATTTTCAAATGCAATAAATTGCATAATCTCTAATAATTAATGTGAATGTCACATTTTTTCCCTTACACCCCAAGAAGTTGTATGATGAAAATTTTTATAATTTAGAAATAAATTATAACCTTAATGTTGTTTATCAAGCAGCTTTGCAATAAGTCCTAAATAGACAAATTATATCATTGTTTTGATGAGAACTGTTGTTTGAAAAATATTGCTCAAGTTTAATAAAATTTAATATGTACTCAATACATGAAATGTCATTGTTGAACTGAAGGTCCAATTAGAGCTCTCTTCTGGAGCTAGATTGATTAAGCTAGTATTTGAATATTTATCCAAAAATTATTTTTTTCACCTTTTGTAAAATCCAGTTGTTCAATTGTTAAAACCTTACTGAAAATTTTATCTTTGGTCATTAACTTTCTTTTAGTTTATAATATTAAAAAAAAAACCTTATGAATTGTGATATACATTCAAATAAATGATATAAGATTTACTCACCCAATGATTTCTTTGACATTATCACTAGAGTCTTGCAAAAAGATACATTGGTACCATTTCTATTCATAATCTGTCTGGATTACATACTAGGAACATCAATAGATTTAATGAGTGAAAATGGTTTCTCACTAAAAAAAAAAAGGCAAGAAGCAGACAAAATCTTGCAGAAACTATTACGTTGCAGAATATGCAGATGATCTAGTGCTTTTTGCAAATGCACCTGCTTAAGCCATATCTCTACTGCATAGCCTGAAGCAGGCAGCAAGAGTCATTGGCCTCTATATAAACAGAGTTCATGTGTTTTACACAAGATAGTGCTAACTCCTCATTAAATAAAAATCAGTAGATCAGTATACCTTGGTAGCAATATCTCATCTACCTTAAGTGATGTCAATATATTTATGGGAAAGGCATGGATGGTTAATGAACTTATGGAAATCTAATCTCTCTGATGAAATAAAGTAGAAATTCTGTCAAGCTAAGATGAACAAGTTATGCTGTGCACTGCTGGAGAAGTAAGGACAAACTCATAATTGATGTTCTCCTATGGACTCCTACTCATGGACACACCAGTTTTGGCTGACCAGGAAAAACTTCATTCATAAGCTTTGTGTGGACATGATGCTGTCTAGAGATTTTACCAAGAGAGAGTCATCTGTGCTATCAGTATACTTTGATGATGATGATGATGATGATGATGATGATGATTTTCTAGAACAAATAATTTACTTAGATCATCTACAAATAAAGAGAAAATGTTCTTGGAAGATAAATACACCTTATTTAATTCTTCTAATTAGTAATTTACTAAGCTTAGCTGAATTTGGCACAAAACCAGAAGTAAAGGGCACTCAGTAAGAATCAAACTCAAAATGATCTGCTTGATTAACTCAATAACCATTATACAAGTGATTGATCTAATAGATATTGTGTTAAAAACATTGTTGAATAAAAATAAGGCATTTTGAAAAAAAAAAATGGAAAGAAAATTTGTAAATATTGGTTTGGTTTTTTTTTTTTTTAATGGTGTACCAACTCCTTATGGTTTATTTTTATGCCAAAAATTCGATTCATTTGTAAATATCTAATTATAATCATCACTATAGTTTCAATGTTCCATTGAATTTTAAAAAATATTTTTTTTACAATTGCACTTATTTGTCTGTAATCATTTTTTGGCACAATTATATGATATCAAATATTCCTTTTTAATACAAATATTAGGCACACAGTTATATGATTTCAGGTAACTATTTCTATTTAGTAATAATAAT
Source organism: Doryteuthis pealeii (assembly GCA_023376005.1). Classification (NCBI taxonomy): domain Eukaryota; kingdom Metazoa; phylum Mollusca; class Cephalopoda; order Myopsida; family Loliginidae; genus Doryteuthis; species Doryteuthis pealeii. Next base: position 14,838 of record JALAJA010001615.1, on the reverse strand, counting down.
AATAATTTGTTTGCACACACTTACAAGGTTTCAAATATTACTATACAATACTGAATGATTTTCAAACAGAACTATTTGATCCATAGATGGGACCTTAACTACTTCACAATATCAGAATAATTGAAATGAAGTAGAACTTCACATTCACCAAAATTCCTCCAAATGTCTGTAAATTTGATGACTTTAGTGATAAATAAAAAGTGTTGATATTTATACATTAATAAAGAGTTGATGAAGTGAAACAAGAAATTGAAAAGATTCATTAACTGTTTTCTAAATGATTAATCTTAAAATCATTTAGAAAACAGTTAATGAATTTAAAATCTTCTCCAGATCAAGTCAATTGATTGACTGATTGATTTTAACAGCATTTCAACTCATCTAGGGATATTTTATGCCTAGAAGTTAGGAAATCACATTCATTATAAATTCAAATGGTTCTATCAAATATGAATAATTCTTAAACAGATCAATTTGATCCATAGATCAAATACCTAACAGGTATTACCACTCCAGGTCAGAATGGACCAATTCCTCACTCCCCAGATCTCCAGAACTGGAGCTTCAACATCAGATGCAGTTTACTGTTCTACCCAGGGCACTTCTTTTTTGATGGGTCTGGGGGGGTGTCTTACCCCTCTACAGAGGATAAAGTCACTGTATTCTAAACCCTGTTTACAGGACTAGAAGTTAGGTCAAGTAACATATAAAAAATGTAAGAATTTTAAATTTGAATAAAATAGAGATTTTTAAAAATATAGTCAGTTCTGCAACCAATTTCTTTTTTGTTTTTGTTTCCTTTGGTTAAACAACAATAACAATGGCATTTTGTGCAAGGAAATTTGATGTTCCTGTAAAACAAATGTATTCATCCTGTAACCGGTGATTTGTTGCTCCCTTAGAAACTGAAAATAAAGTTAAAACAAACAAAAACTTTATGACATTTTGTGCTTCCATTTGATTTAAAAACAGAAATTCAACAAAGAAGAGTAGAAAAAGAATTTGTCATTTGCTTTTGAAAAAAATAAAAATTTCCTTTCCTCTGCAGAAATTTCCAATAGGGAGAGAAGTAAAGCAGTCAAATTGATGAAAATAAAACAAACAAGAGACTTTCATTCTATTATTATTATTATTATTATTATTATTATTATTATTAATTTTCACTAGTATTTTTTTTCAGCACATATCAGATGAAGTAATAAAGGAAACACTCCAGGGTATTTAATTTGCTCACCAAAAAAATCTCTTAGAAAGCTACTTTTGCAGATTGGGATGTCTATAATTACTGTTTTCTGTGTCACAAAGAATTAAAAATAATTTCAATACAAGTTTTAAAAAGAGAGTTGAAGAAATGTCAACATTAGAATCTTAAAGAGGTGCTCACGGTGTAATGGTTATTACTGTAGGGAATAGAAAGGAGGACAACCCAAGTTTAAATCCCGGATGGGGCTGTTTGCATCTCACATAATGCTAATATTTTTGGGAAAGGTATGAATCCAATTATTTTTCTTCCAACTATAGGTTAATCATAGGTCACTGGGCTTTTTAACCTTGATATGGCAACTAGTCTAGGAGAATGAAAAACTGAATTCAAACCAGTTATACTCCACTTAGATATTGACATTGTATCACATCTTATACATGGCACAAGCATTGGTTAAATAAATACCCCTGTACAAGGGTTACAGCCAAATTAGTTTAAGTTTTTAAATTAAGACAAACAACTGATTATATAATTTATTCTTTAGTGAAGGTATCAACCTTATTCTTATTGATCTTCTTGTCACTGGAAAAATTCAGAAGATAAAAGAAAGAACATTTAAGGAGGAGGAGAAGGATTAACAACATATCTTATAAAGACATTACATCAATAAATTCAAACTTTTCATTTAGACTCGGGTAAATTTCATTATCTTATTTATCTTTATCAAGGTTAACACTGGAGGTAACAGATTTTTTGCTACTGCTTAGGCAGTTAGTTATAGGGTAGTACCCATTCATCCACTCTTTTCTATCAACTAATATGGCAGCCATGGGCAACCTTTTTTGAGAAGCAGACCACATGAAACATGGCTTGTCATCAGGTGGGCCGCAGTACTAACAAAAAATCTTAAGTTGAGCAATATAATAGTTATTTCTCTTTGAGACCAACTTTCCCAAACCTTTTTGAGAGAGAGAGAGAGAGAGAGAAGAGAGAGCAAGTGAAAACAAATTTTAATAAACGTCATATTTCCTTCTGAAATTAGACTGGCCATTCAGAAAGTATCACAGACCACCTGTGGCCTGCAGTCCACAGTTTGCCCTTTGTAAAATAGGGTATGTGATGCACAAAAGTTTGTCCTTGTAATATGGAATGTGATGCACAAAATGATTCATCAAAATATCTATCAATAGGTTAGAAAATAGGGAGAGATAGATTCATGCCTTTTCTTGGGACATTAGTACAAAGTAGCCTCAGCTGAAATTTGAACTGGATTCATTAAGTAGTGTTTACAAGTATTTATTCTATTTTATTCATGCAAAAGCAGGAAGAAGAAACATGAATTCTAGTCTCACCTGGAGCTTATTCTCTATTCTTGATTTCCAATGTGTATTGTTTTCTTGCTAAGTTAGAAAGTGATTACCTCATGATAAAAAAAACAACTAGAATTAAAAAGCTGAAAGGTAATGATAATCAGAATTATTAATAATTGATTCATCAATTTATATTTCAACACTTGTAACAAGCAAGTTTCCGGCATCAAACAAGTTTCTAAGTCGACTGCTATATTATTTGACAAGGTCAGTGATCATTTCCAAATGACATTGGCTAATTTGTATCGTTTGCTTTTAAATTCACTTATTACACAAAACAGGTTATTTGTTTGTTTTGTTTTTTAATGAGTGATTATTTTCTTGCTAGCTTTTTTATAATTATTCTCCACTGGGATACCTATTATTATTAACCTGATTTTTAAAATTTTTAAATCAAGCTATCCACCTAAAAAGATAAGTAAATTTATATCAAATAGAAGATATATATACATTTAACTACAAAAGTGAATAATCAGTTTTTATATTCCAATTTTGTTTTTTATATTTAAATTATTTTTGTGAGGAATATGTTGTATTAATTCACCAAATTTTAAAATAGAATTAGAATTGACAACAGTTTTTCTCAGAATGTGATTATAGTTTAAATTTGTGTTTAACTCAGTCAGTAGAGCATCCATAGTAGGTGTGGTGGTCTGGTCCACCTCAGCTGTAAATCAATCTCCCTGTTCTTGTGCCTAGTGAAAGGGGGTTGACTCCCTCGCTGTCTGGCTGATACTGACAATAGGTCACTCTGCCAACTTTACTTACATAATTCATTAGTCCAAGTTAAAAGCAAATAAGAGTAACCTAAAGCTGAACTTTTTAGACCTTATTTTTCCAATGCAGGTATCATTGGGGAATGAGAAAATAGAAATTTAATTTCAGAAATCTAATTGTAATTTACCAGAACTTTTCTATTCCCCAATGATTCACTGGAAAAAATAAAGTTTTAAAAAGTTTGGCTTAACCTGGACTAAATATATTCCATGGAATATAATATTTCTGGTAAATATCATCTGACAAATGTTGAAGAGTTTACAAATCAAAGTGTTTTGATAATAATAAAAAAAATCACTATTGGAAATTCTAGACTTAACCAAACCTTTTAAAGTCTAGAACTAACACCAGCATTTTTATATTAACATATCAAATGAAGAATTTTTAGTCAAAGACAGATGGAAATAAATATTCCATATGCAAGAATTGAATTGGGAACTTGGAATTGAGATTTTTTTTCTGCATTCTGTTCAAAGTTTAGTAATAATAAAAAATGGTTATTGGTAGTGCAATGGTTATCATCAGAGGAATGGACATGATAACCCAAGTTCAAATCTTGGACAAGTTTGTTTGCATTTCAGATAATGCTAATACCCTTTGGAAAGGTATGCATCCAATTATTCTCCATCCCCAGCTATGGGCAAACTGGACTCTTTAACCTTGGTAGGCAACCGGTATAGGAAAAAGAAAACTCTAAAATCAAACGTGTTTTTAAAACACTGCTTTAAACCTTGTGCTACATCATGCTCATGAGGAGGGGTTAGGTATTTGCATATTTAAAAAAGATTAAAGAGACTTTGTTGGATAAACAAGGATTTTATGACACTTTTTATTGATTGATACTAAGGAAATATTTAGTTGAGTCTCCATTCACCAAGGACTAATATTAGCATTAGTATATCTGGGATATACTAAGACCAAACACAATGGAAGGAGAGACAAGATAATCTCATTTACACATGCAAGAAAATTTAACATTTAATATAATATACATAAACAGTGGTACTAAAAGAAAGAATACAAAATGAGTCAGAACAATAAAAAATATGTATTATTATTCATGAACAAGCAGTAGTTGCAAGGTGTACAAAAATGAAAAAAGGATTGCTTGATGAGCATAAGTAAATTCACCACATGGCTTTACTGTTCCCTGGCATGGTCAGAGACAACATCTCTAGTTCAAAGAACAGAGATAGAAAATATTTTTGAGAAGGGATTTCTTAGACTGTCATGTGGACACTCTAATTGACATGTAATTTCTATAGGAGATAATTATTTCTTGTATTCCTACAACACCCAAGAAGCTGGCAACCTACTTTCCTTTCATCTTTTAGATCTTTTCATCTTTAGACTGGGATTAAAGAGGAAAAGATTTATATCAGTTTTCATCTTTGTTCAGTTGTGTTGTTATCTTCAGATGGGAGACAGAAACAATTTTCTTTTAAATATTAGGTGAGCCTGAACCTTGTAACATTGGTAAATAAGGAACCAGCTATTTTGGGTCTTGCCAATGCATTTACTCATTGGCTTGCTCTTTTAAACTGACACATATTTGCCTTATATGTGAGAGTATGTAGTTAAATAGGGTGCAAAAAAAAGGACAAAACTCAACATCTTCATCATCATCAAGGCATGCTGACAGCACAGATTCTCTCAACCCCTTTCTTACATCTGTCCCTATTGGCGATTACTGTGGGTAGGTCCTCTAGATGGCATCCACTGTTCATACAGAGCTGGGTTTTTTGCTTGTCGGGCAACACCGATGTGTCCATGTGTAGGAGTTCATAAGAGAATATTGCTTATGAGTTTCTCCTTATTTCCTCAACCTGTCTTGTTTATCTTATTTGGATGGTTTGTGTGATAAACAAAACTCACCATAACCAGAAGCAACTTTGTCAGTTGAGAATCCCATAAGCTCCTAATAAAAACGCCTTTACAGTCCTTCCTCTTGAAAATGCAGATCTTGGCACTGATCTTCAGTTTTGTTATTGAAAAACTGTTGCTTAGAATTTGAGTTGTCATAAAATATGGCAGATTCCATTAGTCCACAATGCAATCCCTTAAAAGCAATGGCTTTCACTTCTCTCCTGAAGCTTTGTTTTGATTGGCTAAAAGAAGTATTGCTTCCTGGCTACGAAAAACACTTGACAATTTCTATTACAGAAATTTGATATATTTCTTTCTTTTTTTCTTTTTTTCTCCTGCAAGTATCTATTCTTTGATATTTGGTCAGAGCACTGCTATGTAGCTTTACCTTCTTTTCATTATTTATCTCAATGCAGTTGTACATTGAATATGGGACAAAATAAGAATCTGGACTTGAAGGCATCTTGGAGATAAACAAGAATATTTATATTGACATCTTGCAAGTTTTAAGTTTGCTTTTTTTTTCTCACTTTTTTTCTTTAGTTCTTTTCACATTTGAATTTCTTTTTCTTTTTTTTTTTCTGTTGGCACTTCCACTTTGGTTGACGTTCTTTTATGTCAAGAAAGAAGAATAACAAAAGATATTATTATGCAACTTACAGTCTTCAAAGTTTGTACTGATTGCCGAAAAGTTTTTGAAATAAAACCTGTAGTAACTAATGAATGTTTAATATCAGTCAAATTTTTTTTCCTAAAGATTCACCGTCCTGTCGGTTGGGGCATTAGAATGCACCGACTGCACCTCTGCAGAGGGGTAAGACTCCCCCAATGGGGCCACCTGTTGGCTGTGGGTGGCGACTTGTGATGCTTAAGGATGGCTGGTCATGTCAAGACCTAGCACATATATGATTGCCCCAACCCTATTGCCCTTATGGCAACCCCCAACCCTTTTTATCATAGGGGGGCTAGAAGGTGGTGGCTGAGGGTCTACATGTCCTGTGAATGACGTTACTTTATCTGATGGTGAGGTTCCAGTTTTGGAGGTTTGGGGAATGTGGAGCACCCCTTCATCACCATTGCTCACTGGTCCACTCTGACCCGGAGTGGTAGTACCCGTTAGGGTTCCATCTATGGGTTAAATAGAAAAATGTATTTATAAAAAAAAAATTGTGTATCCATTAAGAATTAATTTATTTCAAAACTTTATCGACATTAAATGACCCACCATGGTTGATATGCCGTAAAACAAAATGAACCAAACAAATGAAACCTAAAGATTCCATATGACAAAAGCACAAACACTTGAAAAGGGAGTAGAATTGTTTTCTATATGAATTTCAATGCTTTATCATTTTACTGACATTGAAAGAGGTGATAATAATAACCTAACTCAAAACCAGATTTTATACTAGTAAGTATTAGTATTATTAGTGTTATTCGGACTATTGTCTCCATCTTCATTGTTATTTGTACAACGTTTCGGCCAATATACCCTCCGGCCTTCTTCAGGTATTTCTTGTCGGACTCGGAAAGAAGGCCGGAGGGTATATCGGCCGAAACATTGTACAAATAACAATGAAGATGGGACAATAGTCCGAATAACGCTAATAATACTAATCTTCAAGCCTCATCTCAAACATTCAGAGAAATAGTAAGTTATTGTTTAAAATCTGTAATTATTTATTAAGTATTGCTTATTTGTGGGCACAAGGCCTGAAGTATGGGGCTCCCTGTGAGACTTGAACTCACTAGTAATTGTCTACCAGTTTATATTGCTAACCATATGAAATAGCCCTGTTTTAAGATCAGTTTGCTCTTTACCATATATGTATATCCCATTCCTTCATATGAAAATTACATACAATTACTGCTCAATATCACTTCAATACACAAGATAATGTTCATATTAAATGAAACAACAAAATGCTTCTTTTTTTGTTTTAAATAATGTCAAACTATAAAAGACTGAGTTTTTTTTTTAAGTAATTATTTTTTTTCAGATTTTAAGAAAAAATGTGTCAGACATTTGTTGGGAGATTTACATAAAAAAATCTGAATGTCTTCCAGACAAGATTTTCTTTCTATTTCTTTTTTTTCTTTTTGTAATGGTGACTTGTAAACAAAACATGACTTCTTCTAATTAAGTTAGTGCCATTTCAAACACATTTCAATACCCGGATGAAAACATCAACTGTTCATTTTTATTATAAACATAAACAAATTTTGAAATCAATGACTGACTGGGAAGGGAAAAAACTATATAATTCTAAATGAGTTTATTAATTATTTTTATTGTTACTTTTGTTCATCCATAAAATTTTTTATGCTTTTTAAAAAATACTTTGGTAAGCTGAGCACATTTTTAGATAACTCTTCAACAGAATCCCAGACTTTCTGTCATTTTTTAAAAAGATATGATAACAATGATAAATGTTATATGTCTTTTGAAAATGACAGAAAGTCTGGGATTCTGTTGAAGAGTTATCTAAAAATGTGCTCAGCTTACCAAAGTATTTTTAAAAAAGCATAAATAAATTTTATGGATGAACAAAAGTAACAATAAAAATAATAATAAACTCATTTAGAATTATATAGTTTTTTTCCCTTCCCAGTCAGTCATTGATTTCAAAATTTGTTTATGTTTATAATAAAAATGAACAGTTGATGTTTTCATCCGGGTATTGAAATGTGTTTGAAATGGCACTAACTTAATTAGAAGAAGTCATGTTTTGTTTACAAGTCACCATTACAAAAAGAAAAAAAAGAAATAGAAAGAAAATCTTGTCTGGAAGACATTCAGATTTTTTATGTAAATCTCCCAACAAATGTCTGACACATTTTTCTTAAAATCTGAAAAAAAATAATTACTTAAAAAAAAAACTCAGTCTTTTATAGTTTGACATTATTTAAACAAAAAAAGAAGCATTTTTTGTTGTTTCATTTAATATGAACATTATCTTGTGTATTGAAGTGATATTGAGCAGTAATTGTATGTAATTTTCATATGAAGGAATGGGATATACATATATGGTAAAGAGCAAACTGATCTTAAAACAGGGCTATTTCATATGGTTAGCAATATAAACTGGTAGACAATTACTAGTGAGTTCAAGTCTCACAGGGAGCCCCATACTTCAGGCCTTGTGCCACAAATAAGCAATACTTAATAAATAATTACAGATTTTAAACAATAACTTACTATTTCTCTGAATGTTTGAGATGAGGCTTGAAGATTAGTATTATTAGCGTTATTCGGACTATTGTCCCCATCTTCATTGTTATTTGTACAATGTTTCGGCCGATATACCCTCCGGCCTTCTTCCCGAGTCCGACAAGAAATACCTGAAGAAGGCCGGAGGGTATATTGGCCGAAACGTTGTACAAATAACAATGAAGATGGAGACAATAGTCCGAATAACACTAATAATACTAATAACTTACTAGTATAAAATCTGGTTTTGAGTTAGGTTATTATTATCACCTCTTTCAATGTCAGTAAAATGATAAAGCATTGAAATTCATATAGAAACAATTCTACTCCCTTTTCAAGTGTTTGTGCTTTTGTCATATGGAATCTTTAGGTTTCATTTGTTTGGTTCATTTTGTTTTACGGCATATCAACCATGGTGGGTCATTTAATGTCGATAAAGTTTTGAAATAAATTAATTCTTAATGGATACACAATTTTTTTTTTATAAATACATTTTTCTATTTAACCCATAGATGGAACCCTAACGGGTACTACCACTCCGGGTCAGAGTGGACCAGTGAGCAATGGTGATGAAGGGGTGCTCCACATTCCCCAAACCTCCAAAACTGGAACCTCACCATCAGATAAAGTAACGTCATTCACAGGACATGTAGACCCTCAGCCACCACCTTCTAGCCCCCCTATGATAAAAAGGGTTGGGGGTTGCCATAAGGGCAATAGGGTTGGGGCAATCATATATGTGCTAGGTCTTGACATGACCAGCCATCCTTAAGCATCACAAGTCGCCACCCACAGCCAACAGGTGGCCCCATTGGGGGAGTCTTACCCCTCTGCAGAGGTGCAGTCGGTGCATTCTAATGCCCCAACCGACAGGACGGTGAATCTTTAGGAAAGAAAAATTTGACTGATATTAAACATTCATTAGTTACTACAGGTTTTATTTCAAAACTTTTCGGCAAATCAGTACAAACTTTGAAGACTGTAAGTTGCATAATAATATCTTTTGTTATTCTTCTTTCTTGACATAAAAAGAACGTCAACCAAAGTTGGAAGTGCCAACAGAAAAAAAAAGAAGAAATTCAAATGTGAAAAGAACTAAAGAAAAAAGTGAGAAAAAAAAAGCAAACTTAAAACTTGCAAGATGTCAATATAAATATTCTTGTTTATCTCCAAGATGCCTTCAAGTCCAGATTCTTATTTTGTCCCATATTCAATGTACAACTGCATTGAGATAAATAATGAAAAGAAGGTAAAGCTACATAGCAGTGCTCTGACCAAATATCAAAGAATAGATACTTGCAGGAGAAAAAAAAAAAAAAGAAAGAATATATCAAATTTCTGTAATAGAAATTGTCAAGTGTTTTTCGTAGCCAGGAAGCAATACTTCTTTTAGCCAATCAAAACAAAGCTTCAGGAGAGAAGTGAAAGCCATTGCTTTTAAGGGATTGCATTGTGGACTAATGGAATCTGCCATATTTTATGACAACTCAAATTCTAAGCAACAGTTTTTCAATAACAAAACTGAAGATCAGTGCCAAGATCTGCATTTTCAAGAGGAAGGACTGTAAAGGCGTTTATTATTAGGAGCTTATGGGATTCTCAACTGACAAAGTTGCTTCTGGTTATGGTGAGTTTTGTTTATCACACAAACCATCCAAATAAGATAAACAAGACAGGTTGAGGAAATAAGGAGAAACTCATAAGCAATATTCTCTTGAACTCCTACACATGGACACATCGGTGTTGCCCGACAAGCAAAAAACCCAGCTCTGTATGAACAGTGGATGCCATCTAGAGGACCTACCCACAGTAATCGCCAATAGGGACAGATGGTAAGAAAGGGTTGAGAGAATCTGTGCTGTCAGCATGCCTTGATGATGATGAAGATGTTGAGTTTTGTCCCTTTTTTTTGCACCCTATTTAACTACATACTCTCACATATAAGGCAAATATGTGTCAGTTTAAAAAGAGCAAGCCAATGAGTAAATGCATTTGGCAAGACCCAAAATAGCTGGTTCTTATTACCAATGTTACAAGGTTTCAGGCTCACCTAATATTTAAAAAGAAAATTGTTTCTGTCTCCATCTGAAGATAACAACACAACTGAACAAGATGAACTGATATAAATCTTTTCCTCTTTAATCCCAGTCTAAAGATGAAAAGATCTAAAAGATGAAAGGAAAGTAGGTTGCCAGCTTCTTGGTGTTGTAGGAATACAAGAAATAATTATCTCCTATAGATAATTTACATGTCAATTAGAGTGTCACATGACAGTCTAAGAAATCCCTTCTCAATATTTTCTATCTCTGTTCTTTTGAACTAGAGATGTTGTCTCTGACCATGCCAGGGAACAGTAAAGCCATGTGGTGAATTTACTTATGCTCATCAAAGCAATCCTTTTTTCATTTTTGTACACCTTGCACATACTGCTTGTTCATGGAATAATATATACATATTTTTATTTGTTCTGACTCATTTTTGTATTCTTTCTTTTTAGTACCACTGTTATGTATATTATATTAAATGTTAAATTTTCTTGCATGTGTAAATGAGATTATCTTGTCTCTCCTTCCATTGTGTTTGGTCTTAGTATATCCCAGATATACTAATGCTAATATTAGTCCTTGGTGAATGGAGACTCAACTAAATATTTTCCTTAGTATCAATCAATAAAAAGTGTCATAAAATCCTTGTTTATCCAACAAAGTCTCTTTAATCTTTTTTTAAATATGCAAATACCTAACCCCTCCTCATGAGCATGATGTAGCACAAGGTTTAAAGCAGTGTTTTAAAACACGTTTGATTTTAGAGTTTTCTTTTTCCTATACCGGTTGCCTACCAAGGTTAAAGAGTCCAGTTTGCCCATAGCTGGGGATGGGAGAATAATTGGATGCATACCTTTCCAAAGGGTATTAGCATTATCTGAAATGCAAACAAACTTGTCCAAGATTTGAACTTGGGTTATCATGTCCATTCCCTCTGATGATAACCATTGCACTACCAATAACCATTTTTTATTATTACTAAACTTTGAACAGAATGCAGAAAAAAAATCTCAATTCCAAGTTTCCCAATTCAATTCTGTTCATATGGAATAATTTATTTCCATCTGTCTTTGACTAAAAATTCTTCATTTGATATGTTAATATAAAAATGCCTGGTGTTAGTTCTAGACTTTAAAAGGTTTGGTTAAGTCTAGAATTTCCAATAGTGATTTTTTTTATTATTATCAAAACACTTTGATTTGTAAACTCTTCAACATTTGTCAGATGATATTTACCAGAAATATTTTATATTCCATGGAATATATTTAGTCCAGGTTAAGCCAAACTTTTTAAAACTTTATTTTTTCCAGTGAATCATTGGGGAATAAGAAAAGTTCTGGTAAATTACAATTAGATTTCTGAAATTAAATTTCTATTTTCTCATTCCCCAATGATACCTGCATTGGAAAAATAAGGTCTAAAAAGTTCAGCTTTAGGTTACTCTTATTTTGCTTTTAACTTGGACTAATGAATTATTGTAAGTAAAGTTGGCAGAGTGACCTATTGTCAGTATCAGCCAGACAGCGAGGGAGTCAACCCCCTTTTCACTAGCACAAGAACAGGGAGATTGATTTACAGCTGAGGTGGACCAGACCACCACACCTACTATGAGGATGCTCTACTGACTGAGTTAAACACAAATTTTAAACTATAATCACATTCTGAGAAAAACTGTTGTCAATTCTAATTCTATTTTAAATTTGGTGAATTAATAACAACATATTCCTCACAAAAATAATTTAAATATAAAAAACAAAATTGGAATATAAAAACTGATATTCACTTTGTAGTTAAATGTATATATATCTTCTATTTGATATAAATTTACTTATCTTTTTAGGTGGATAGCTTGATTTAAAATTTTAAAAATCAAGGTTAATAATAATAGTATCCCAGTGGAGAATAATTATAAAAAAGCTAGCAAGAAAATAATCACTCATTAAAAAACAAACAAACAAATAACCTGTTTTGTGTAATAAGTGAATTTAAAGCAAACGATACAAATTAGCCAATGTCATTTGGAAATGATCACTGACCTTGTCAAATAATATAGCAGTCGACTTAGAAACTTGTTTGATGCCGGAAGACTTGCTTGTTACAAGTGTTGAAATATAAATTGATGAATCAATTATTAATAATTCTGATTATCATTACCTTTCAGCTTTTTAATTCTAGTTGTTTTTTTATCATGAGGTAATCACTTCTACAATAGCAAGAAACAATACACATTGGAATCAAGAATAGAGAATAAGCTCCAGGTGAGACTAGAATTCATGTTTTCTTCTTCCTGCTTTTGCATGAATAAAATAGAATAAATACTTGTAACACTACTTAATGAATCCAGTTCAAATTTCAGCTGAGGCTACTTTGTACTAATGTCCCAAGAAAAGGCATGAATCTATCTCTCCCTATTTTCTAACCTATTGATAGATATTTTGATGAATCATTTTGTGCATCACATTCCATATTACAAGGACAAACTTTTGTGCATCACATACCCTATTTACAAGGGCAAACTGTGGACTGCAGGCCACAGGTGGTCTGTGATACTTTCTGAATGGCCAGTCTAATTTCAGAAGGAAATATGACGTTTATTAAAATTTGTTTTCACTTGCTCTCTCTCTCTCTCTCTCTCTCTCTCTCAAAAAGGTTTGGGAAAGTTGGTCTCAAAGAGAAATAACTATTATATGCTCAACTTAAGATTTTTTGTTAGTACTGCGGCCCACCTGATGACAAGCCATGTTTCATGTGGTCTGCTTCTCAAAAAAGGTTGCCCATGGCTGCCATATTAGTTGATAGAAAAGAGTGGATGAATGGGTACTACCCTATAACTAACTGCCTAAGCAGTAGCAAAAAATCTGTTACTCCAGTGTTAACCTTGATAAAGATAAATAAGATAATGAAATTTACCCGAGTCTAAATGAAAAGTTGAATTTATTGATGTAATGTCTTTATAAGATATGTTGTTAATCCTTCTCTCTCCTTAAATGTTCTTTCTTTTATCTTCTGAATTTTTCCAGTGACAAGAAGATCAATAAGAATAAGGTTGATACCTTCACTAAAGAATAAATTATATAATCAGTTGTTTGTCTTAATTTAAAAACTTAAACTAATTTGGCTGTAACCCTTGTACAGGGGTATTTATTTACCATGCTTGTGCCATGTATAAGATGTGATACAATGTCAATATCTAAGTGGAGTATAACTGGTTTGAATTCAGTTTTTCATTCTCCTAGACTAGTTGCCATATCAAGGTTAAAAAAGCCCAGTGACCTATGATTAACCTATAGTTGGAAGAAAAAATAATTGGATTCATACCTTTCCAAAAATATTAGCATTATGTGAGATGCAAACAGCCCCATCCGGGATTTAAACTTGGGTTGTCCTCCTTTCTATTCCCTACAGTAATAACCATTACACCGTGAGCACCTCTTTAAGATTCTAATGTTGACATTTCTTCACTCTCTTTTAAACTTGTATTGAAATTATTTTTAATTCTTTGTGACACAGAAAACAGTAATTATAGACATCCCAATCTGCAAAAGTAGCTTTCTAAGAGATTTTTTTTGGTGAGCAAATTAAATACCCTGGAGTGTTTCCCTTTATTACTTCATCTGATATGTGCTGAAAAAAAACTAGTGAAAATTAATAATAATAATAATAATAAATAATAATAATAATAATAGAATGAAGTCTCTTGTTTGTTTTATTTTCATCAATTTGACTGCTTTACTTCTCTCCCTATTGGAAATTTCTGCAGAGGAAAGGAAATTTTTATTTTTTTCAAAAGCAAATGACAAATTCTTTTTCTACTCTTCTTTGTTGAATTTCTGTTTTTAAATCAAATGGAAGCACAAAATGTCATAAAGTTTTTGTTTGTTTTAACTTTATTTTCAGTTTCTAAGGGAGCAAATCACCGGTTACAGGATGGAATACATTTGTTTACAGGAACATCAAATTTCCTTGCACAAAATGCCATTGTTATTGTTGTTTAACCAAAGGAAACAAAAACAAAAAGAAATTGTTGCAGAACTGACTATATTTTTAAAAATCTCTATTTTATTCAAATTTAAAATTCTTACATTTTTTATATGTTACTTGACCTAACTTCTAGTCCTGTAAACAGGGTTAGAATACAGTGACTTTATCCTCTGTAGAGGGTAAGACCCCCCCCAGACCCATCAAAAAAGAAGTGCCCTGGGTAGAACAGTAAACTGCATCTGATGTTGAAGCTCCAGTTCTGGAGATCTGGGGAGTGAGGAATTGGTCCATTCTGACCTGGAGTGGTAATACCTGTTAGGTATTTGATCTATGGATCAAATTGATCTGTTTAAGAATTATTCATATTTGATAGAAACCATTTGA
>JALAJA010001613.1:0-19006 GCA_023376005.1 Doryteuthis pealeii | reverse complement strand
TACTAGAGCACATCAACAGAATAGTTTACACTTGAGTGCGTATTTAGGTGTGTGTTATTTATCCAACCCTCCACCACGGGCAGGAGTGGCACAAGGTCGCAATTTTACCTCAGTCGGTAGAGCATCCTCCTAGGAACCACAAGGTTCCCGGTTCGATACCGACCATCTCCGACTAAGTGGCATGAGTAGTACAGATTTAATCTGTCCGCTTAAGTGGGGAGCTGATGGTAGTAGTGTAGCTCCACCTGTGAAGCAAAAATAATCTCCTTTTTCTAGCGTTAGTGAAACGGGATAGACTCACTCCTTGTCCGGCTGATACCGACAATAGGCAATTCCGTTGACTTTATTTACAACTGGCTTTGAATTCAGTGTCTTTTCACCTAGACTGGTTACCAAACCAAGACTAAATACCCCTATCTGCCCTACTATTTACTCATCGCTTGGAAGAACAGATGGATTCCTTCCTTTCCCAAAGATCAAAAATAAACACAAAACAGCAAGAATTGAACTCGGGTCAACAATTCCATTTCCTAAAAGGATAACCGTTACGCTAGGGCCCCTCGTTTGCATTGTATATTCATGTGTTGGGCGGGGGGCAAGAAGTTTAATTGTTTTAGGTTTTAAGGGTAGTTGGTTATTCCAGGTGCGTGTTCCTTGGGTTTGCTTTTAACCCCATCTTGTTTGGTGGACGCACTGAAAAAGGGAATTCAAGGGAGAGAAAAAAAGGAAGAGACAAAGATAAAAGGTGGTTTTTGTGATTTAGACTTTATTCACCGTCATAGCCACCAATGTGACAAGAAAATATCTACCTGGCCAGTAGTAGTGCTAGAAACAATTAAGGCCTAAGTCAGAATAGCCGAGAGATTATATTGGGGTCGGAAGTGGGTCCATTTTCCGCACATGCGCGGAGGGTTCTTCCGGTGAAGGCTCATGGGAGTTTGTTACATTTTTTTTATTTTTTAAATTTTACTTTAATTCCTAATGTGTATATGCCTTTTGCATATGTACTTCTTTTCCAGGAGTATGGGGCGCCCAGTGAGAATCGAACTCACTATCAATGGTCTGCAAATCTAGCTTGCTAACCATACACCACGTGAGGTGTCCCATATTCTAAATATATTTATTTATCAAGCTTAACTTAGATGTGCACAAGGTAGAAGTATAGGGCGCCCAGTGAGAATCGAACTCACTGACAATGGTCAGCTAAACTAGCATACTAACCATTACACTACATGAGGTATCCATTAAAGACCATTATGTGACACGGGTTGATATTTATGAAATTATTAGTCTTCTTCTTCTTTTCTTCTTCTTCTTCTTCTTCTTCTTCTTCTTCTTCTTTCTTTCCCTTCTTCTTCTTCTCTTTTTCTTCTTATTTTTCTTTTTCTTTTCAAATTTGAAGTCTTAAAAATGCCGAAGGAATGAGTAATACATTGAAAGAGGGGGGGGGAATGAAAGAAGAAGAAAAAAAAAAAGAAGGTAGTAGTAGTTTTGTGGTTGGCCGACTGACGCGTTGTTGTTGTTGTTGTCGGACTGGATCGAAGCAGCGACGACGATAACAAGTGGCTTCCACTTCCAAAGGTGAATAAAATAGACGACGGTAGGTGGCGGGGCAGTCGACGGCAAGCGAGTTGCTTGATTCTATGTCCAGACTTGATCATCATTCAGGTTGCAATCTGTTGGTCACGTGATCCCACACACGCACACACACACGCCACACACACACACGCACACACACACACACTCTCTCTCTCTCTCTCCTCTCTCTCTCTCTCTCTCTCTCTCTCTCTCTCTCATTTGTTTTCCCTTCTTTCATTCGACCTCCTGAGATATGTCTCTGCAACTTTCTCTACAACTACCCCTCTCTCTATATATGTCTACCATCTAATTTATCTTTCGAAATGTTTGTCTTTATCTCTCTTTTTCATTTGTCAGTATATAAAGAGAGAGAGGGGGAAGAGAGAGAGAGAGAGAGGGGGGGGAAGAGAGAGGATAGAGTGGGTGAGAGAGAGGGGGCTGAATAAATAGCTGAGAGTTTGCCTGGTTTCATATTTACTTGCATTCATCAAGAGTCGAGGATTAAAAAATAGAATGGATATCCTGACACCTGAAGGAAGATTAAAAAGATTATCCTTCGAACGCACATACACACAAACACACCAACAAGCGTACAACACACACGTATGTTAACACACGCACACGCACGCACACATGCAGACTATTAAAATAATATATGACTTCACAAAGTGCATATATGTATGCCTGTATGCACATGCATACGGTGTATGTATATATATATATATTTACAAAACACAGTTTATAGGGTCAAATAAGATATACGATTTCGGTGAAATATAAGTGATACGGAATTAGTCACGTATTTGGTACGCTACCTGTGGTCCGTGTTCAAACCCAAGTAAAGGCCTGAATAATGCCGATTTTTTAAAGACAAACTGACTTCCATTTCGACTCACACTTGATCAACATCTGTCCCTATTTCTGATTTTTTTAAATCAATAAAGAATCGAATACCCCCACACACACACACAGGAGAGAAGAGAGAGGAGAGAGAGAGAGAGAGGAGAGAGAGAGAGAGAGAGAGCTCTGTAAATATTTTACGGATTAAAACCCTTTTAGAGTTAAATTTAATCAGACAGACACACACACCACACACACACACACACACACATATATATGGATGACTATATATCCACACACACACACACACACAGTAGCACAGACGCATACATATATAAAGACACCTGTAAACCAGCCTAGAGAAGAGGCATCATTTTAAAGAGTACACACACAATGAATTACACACACACACACACACACACACACACACACATATATAATATATATATATGATTACCTATATAAACAGGCTTTTATCATACACACACCTATGCACTCTTTCTTCCTTCTCTCTCTCACACACACATTTCACACACTAATACACACATACTTGTTGGTGATAGTCCTATACACATGTTTAATATATATATATATATATATATATATATATATATATATATATATATGCTCTTATATCTCCGTTCCCTCACCGAATGGGGGAAGCGACACACGCAGACACACACATGTGAGTGTGTGTTGTTGTCGCCACACCAATCGCCTCGAATTGCCTATGACTTAATCGCCTTCCGCGAAACGAACTTTTCATACGTTAGGGACACCAGATACCGAAGTGTATGATTGATCTTTCCATCGACTCAAATCGATATTTTCCTCCTCCTACCTGTTGGTTTATTCTGAAAAGCTCTCTCTCTCCCTCTCCCTCCCTCTCTCGCTCGCTCGCACCAGCCGAAGTCAATAAAAACCCGCCGGTGAGAGCAACAATTTAGATAATAATAAAAAAAACACGAAACTAATTGAAGACGAAAACAGATTAAATAAATTCTTTTTTTTTTTTCTAACTAATTAGTTGGATGTTGAACTAACGAGGAGGAGTGGATATCGGTGTATTGATCTGTCGGTCTACTATCTATCAATCTGTCCGGTTTTGTCCCGTTTTTATTCGACACAGCCTCAATCTATAAATTATCGATCATTTTTTCCCAATTTTCTACTCGTTTTCCGTCATCCGATGTGAATCTTCGCATCTTTTATTGGTTTCATCGTATCGATCTGTTGTATGTTCTCTCTTCCGTCTCCATCGATCCAATTCTGTTCATGGAGCTGTGTGGTGTTAATGGTTTGAGTCGTAGGAAATGGACTCGTCGACCCGAGTTCAAATCCTGGACGAAGCACAGTTCACATAGCGTTAATATGAATCCAACTACTCTCCCTCAAGTTATGGGTAAATATAGGGCAGACTGACTCTTTAACCTTGGTTAAGCAACCATTCTAGGAGAAGGAAAACTTTGAATTCAAACCTGTTAAATCCGCTTGGGGGGGGTTACTACTAGAATAGGCTCAGTCTTAATTAGTGATCTATTTCACTAATACATAATACTAATATTAATAAGGGGAATTCAGTCTCTATTTGTCTGTAACCAAAAATACGTCACTGCTTACGTCACAATATTCTCAATGATTGCGTAAGTCTATTAATGAGTATCTAATTTATAGTCAAAATCGTTAATACACGGAATAAAGAACAACCCTGTGTTATATACACTCAGAATTTGAGTAAGCAATTTTAAAAATTGATTTTACTTTCGACCTTTTTTTAGTTAAGTAAAAAGTTTACGGATGACGAAATACGTACAATTTTGTGTAAGATTTATGTGTAAAATATTCAAAATAAATTATTTAATTAATAATTAATATATGTACTTAACATTTATTTGAGGGGGACAGAAGTAAGTTTTCATTTCAAATTGTTATTTTTTTTTTTTCACTCCTTTAATAAATTTGGTGATTTTACTTATGATATAAAACCCTCTGACATTGAGTTTTTAACTCCCACCCATCTTAAGCAATATCTTTAAAAAGATTTTACACCGCCCGGAGGGAGTTTTTTTTGTTGTTTGTTTGTCTGTTTTTTTGCTAGTGAAAATTAATTACCTTCGCACACACACACACACACACAACACACATACTCTCTCTCTCTCTCTCTCTCTCTCTCTCTCTCTCTCTCTCTCTCTCTCCACACACACACACACACACACACACATATATATATATATATATATATATATAATATATATAATACACTTCGCTTGCCTGTTTGCTTGTTACCTGTGGATTCCTCCTTGGCTGATTGGTCAATTAATGAAACTTGGTATGGGAACAATTTTTTAGGAGGAGTTTATTTTATTTTTATAGTTTCTGTTGATCGATACGGGAGCCGTCGCCCATAAACCGACTTGGGTCATTTTAGCTTAAAATTGACCAAGATGGTCTCATTCATCTAGAAAGCAATTAAAATTAGCATCGATGAGAGTTGCCCCTTCGAGGGGGGGGGGAAGGATATCTGGGAAGGAAATTACTCAGAAAGGACTCCTTTTACGTACATACTCTTTGGATAGATAGATAGATAGATAGATAGATAGATAGATATGAGTAGAAAACGATAGATACGATCAGCAAAATAGAGAGAGAGAGATAGAGAGACAGACAGACAGAGAGGGGGAGGGGGAGATATAGATAGATATGATCTGAAAAAGATACATACGCACACACACACACACACATACACATATATATTATATATATGTGTATGTGTGTGTGTGTGTGTGTGCGTGTGTGCATCTTTTTAGATCATATATCTGTGTGTGTGTGTGTGTGTGTGGCGTGTGTGTGCGTGTTCGAGTGGCGCGCGTGTGTGTGTGTGTGTGCGTGTGCGAGTGCGCGCGTATGTGTGTGTGTGCGTGTTGTGGAGAAAAGTAGGCAAAAACGGGATGTTGTACTAGGTGGATGTTTATTATAGGTAGTGATGTCGACGCTGTAACGTTTTTGGTCTGTTAGACCTTCTTCAGGACACTGGCATCAGCAACTGACCACCCCCTCCACATTCACGACCTCCAGAACTCATCAGTATAAGAACGGCATCCTTTAACACAAGAACTTAGTTCACTTTACCTGAAGAAGGTCTAACAGACCAAAACGTTATAACATCAACATCACTACGTATAATAAACATCCACTCAGTACTACATCCCGTGTTTGTCTACTTTTCTCCACATGCTGTCGAATTGATTTCATCTCTTTACTCCCATATATATATATATATATGATTGGCAACCTTCCGTCTATTTTAGACGATGCGTAGTGTCCATTTTTTTATTTTTTTATCTACAGCTATGTGAATGGCTGAACAGACCGATCCTTGAATGGCAGTCTCTGGAGCAGTGAGTGCAAACAAAAGGGGATGCTTTGTGTAGGTGTTGGGGTGTTGTTGTCTCTCTTTCCTTTTAGCTCTCTTTTCTGTGGCAGCTTCTTTCATCTCTTTTCACTTCTTTTTGTTCCTTGTTTGACGAGGAGGCGCCAGATCGCACGGTCTTCGGCACAAGCCTCCCACGTGTCTATGTCGACGTGGGCATGTCTTCAGGTCTCTCTTGCAGACATCTTTGAAGCGTAGGCGTGGTCTCCCTGCCGGTCGGGTGCCCTCCACTAGTTCACCATACAGTAGGTCTTTTGGGATGCGCCTTTGTTCATCCTCCTGACATGGCCAAGCCTACGCAGGCGTATCTCGCAGATGATGGCGGGCATGCTGTTTAAGTTTGCTCGTTCCAGCACTTCTGTGTTAGGCACTTGGTCATACCAGCGAATGCGTAGAATGCGCGTAGGCATCTGAGGTGAAAGCTGTCCAGTTTCCTCGCGTTACGTGAGTACGTGATCCAGGCTTCGCTGCGTATAGGAGAGTACTGAGAACACACGCTCTGTAGACGCGCATTTTGTTCTCTGTTTGGTAAGGCTGGCATTGTCCCATACTCGTTGGTTCAGTTTCACCATGACTGCCGTCGCTTTTGCAATTCTGCTGTTGATGTCATTGTCAGTGAGACTGAATTGGCAATGGTAGACCCAAGAACTTGAAGTTCTCCACTGCTTTCCAGGCTGTGCCCGTTGGATGTTGATGTTTGAGGGTTGTCTACACCTTGTGCCATGACCTTTGTCTGTTTAGACTTATGGTAAGCCCAAACTCCCTGCAAGCCTGTGTGAGTCGACTGACAAACTGTTGCAGGCCGTCCTCCATGTGTGATGTTAATGTAAGGTATCCAAACTTGGTAGTAAGGGATGATTCTATATTTGATTTCTAAGAACACTGTATATTATTGTATGATCCAGTATGTATAAAATACAGTGAATCTTTAAATCACTTACCGAGAGCTCAATGTATAATAATCTTTATAGATTATATACAGAGCAATATTTATCTTTGAAAGGAAGGAAAAACTCAAACACCGTTATTCCATATAAATTTATTTTCGACCAAAATTGGCCTTTATAAAATCTAAGTTTTGATTCTGGGAGCTTTATTAAATCAACTTTAGATTTATAAAGGCCCCTCAATTTTGGTCGAAATAAATTTTTATGGAAAAATAACGGTTTAGTTTTTCCTTCCTTTTCAAAGATATAATATATATATATATATAATATATTATATATAATATAATACTATATATAACTATATATACATACGTAATATACTGTTTGAATGTCTGAATCCTTCTTCCTTATGGAGATATGAAGATTTCCTCTCCTGCCAAACATTAAAACAGATCAAGGTTCTGAAATATAAAAAGCTTATTAATCAATTTGCTGAAAATCCTTAATCATAACAAATTAAGCTATTAACCAAACCATCTGGTAGAGTGCTGCGAAGGGTGCTAGCTACTCTACAACAGGTTGGAAGCAGCTGGAGAACTTCAGTTCCTTGGGTTACCATTGCCAATTCAGTCTCCACTGACAATGACATCAACAGCAGAATTGCAAAAGCGACGGCAGTCATGGTGAAACTGAACCAACGAGTATGGGACAATGCCCAGCCTTACCAAGAGAACCAAAATGCGCGTCTACAGAGCGTGTGTTCTCAGTACTCTCCTATACGGCAGCGAAGCCTGGATCACGTACTCACGTAACGCGAGGAAACTGGACAGCTTTCACCTCAGATGCCTACGCCGCATTCTACGCATTCGCTGGTATGACCAAGTGCCTAACACAGAAGTGCTGGAACGAGCAAACTTAAACAGCATGCCCGCCATCATCTGCGAGATACGCCTGCGTAGGCTTGGCCATGTCAGGAGGATGAACAAAGGCCGCATCCCAAAAGACCTACTGTTGGTGAACTAGTGGAGGGCACCCGACCGCAGGAGACCACGCCTACGCTTCAAAGATGTCTGCAAGAGAGACCTGAAGACATGCCACGTCGACATAGACACGTGGGAGGCTTGTGCCCGAAGACCGTGCGATCTGGCGCCTCCTCGTCAAACAAGGAACAAAAAGAAGTGAAAAAGAGATGAAAAAGCTGCCACAGAAAAGAGAGCTAAAAGGAAAGAAGACAACAACACCCCCAACACCTACACAAAGCATCCCCTTTTGTTTGCACTCACTGCTCCAGAGACTGCCATTCAAGATCGGTCTTGTTCAGCCATTCACATAGCTGTAAGATAAAAAAATTAAAAAAATGGACACTACGCCATCGTCTAAAATAGACGGAAGGTTGCCAACTAATATATATATATATATGGGAGTAAAGAATTGAAATCAATTCGACAGCATGTGGAGAAAAGTAGACAAAACACGGGATGTTAGTACTGAGTGGATGTTTATTATACGTAGTGATGTTGATGTTATAACGTTTGGGTCTGTTAGACCTTCTTCAGGAAGTGAACTAAGTTCTTGTGTTAAAGGATGCCGTTCTTATACTGATGAGTCTGGAGGTCGTGAATGTGGAGGGGGTGGTCAGTTGCTGATGCCAGTGTCCTGAAGAAGGTCTAACAGACCAAAACGTTACAGCGTCGACATCACTACCTATAATAAACATCCACCTAGTACAACATTCCCGTTTTTGCCTACTTTTCTCCACACACACGCACACACACACATACGCGCGCACTCGCACACGCACACACACACACACACGCGCGCACTCGAACCACGCACACACACGCACACACACACACACACACACACAGATATATGATCTGAAAAAGGATGCACACACGCACACACACACACACACATACACATATATATAATATATATGTGTATGTGTGTGTGTGTGTTGTGCGTATGTATCTTTTTCAGATCATATCTATCTATATCTCCCCCTCCCCCTCTCTGTCTGTCTGTCTCTCTATCTCTCTCTCTCTATTTTGCTGATCGTATCTACGTTTTCTACTCATATCTATCTATCTATCTATCTATCTATCTATCTATCCAAAGAGTATGTACGTAAAAGGAGTCCTTTCTGAGTAATTTCCTTCCCAGATATCCTCCCCCCCCCCCTCGAAGGGGCAACTCTCATTCGATGCTAATTTTAATTGCTTTCTAGAGAATGAGACCATCTTGGTCAATTTTAAGCTAAAATGACCCAAGTCGGTTTATGGGCGACGGCTCCCGTATCGATCAACAGAAACTATAAAAATAAAAAAAACTCCTCCTAAAAAATTGTTCCCATACCAAGTTTCATTAATTGACCAATCAGCCAAGGAGGAATCCACAGGTAACAAGCAAACAGGCAAGCGAAGTGTATTATATATATATATATATATATATATATATATATATATATGTGTGTGTGTGTGTGTGTGTGTGAGAGGAGAGAGAGAGAGAGAGAGAGAGAGAGAGAGAGAGAGAGAGAGAGTATGTGTGTGTGTGTGTGTGTGTGTGCGAAGGTAATTTAATTTCACTAGCAAAAAAACAGACAAACAAACAAACAAAAAAAAACTCCCTCCGGGCGGTGTAAAATCTTTTTAAAGATATTGCTTAAGATGGGTGGGAGTTAAAAAACTCAATGTCAGAGGGTTTATATCATAAGTAAAATCACCAAATTTATTAAAGGAGTGAAAAAAAAAAAGATAAAAACAATTTGAAATGAAAACTTACTTCTGTCCCCCTCAAATAAAAAATGTTAAGTACATATATAATTATTAATTAAATAATTATTTTGAATATTTTACACATAAATCTTACACAAAATTGTACGTATTTCGTCATCCGTAAACTTTTTACTTAACTAAAAAAAGGTCGAAAGTAAAAATCAATTTTTAAAATTGCTTTACTCAAATTCTGAGTGTATATAACCAGGGTTGTTCTTTATTCCGTGTATTAACGATTTTGACTATAAATTAGATACTCATTAATAGACTTACGCAATCATTGAGAATATTGTGACGTAAGCAGTGACGTATTTTTGGTTACAGACAAATAGAGACTGAATCTCCCTTATTAATATTAGTATTATGTTTAGTGAAATAGATCACTAATTAAGACTGAGCCTATTCTAGTAGTAACCCCCCCCCCAAGCGGATTTAACAGGTTTGAATTCAAAGTTTTCCTTCTCCTAGAATGGTTGCTTAACCAAGGTTAAAGAGTCCAGTCTGCCCTACTATTTACCATAACTTGAGGGGAGAGTAGTTGGATTCATATTAACGCTATGTGAACTGTAGCTTCGTCCAGGATTTGAACTCGGGTCGACGAGTCCATTTCCTACGACTCAAACCATTACACCACACAGCTCCATGAACAGAATTGGATCGATGGAGACGGAAGAGAGAACATACAACAGATCGATACGATGAAACCAATAAAAGATGCGAAGATTCACATCGGATGACGGAAAAACGAGTAAGAAAATATGGGGAAAAAAATGATCGATAATTATAGATTGAGGCTGTGTCGAATAAAAACGGGACAAACCGACAGATTGATAGATAGATAGACCGACAGATCAATACACCGATATCCACTCCTCCTCGTTAGTTCAACATCCAACTAATTAGTTTAGAAAAAAAAAAAAAAAGAATTTATTAATCTGTTTCGTCTTCAATTTAGTTTCGTGTTTTTTTATTATTATCTAAAGTTGCTCTCCCACCGGCGGGTTTTATTGACTTCGGCTGGTGCGAGCGAGCGAGAGAGGGAGGGAGAGGAGAGAGAGAGAGCTTTCAGAATAACACCAACAGTAGGAGGAGGACAAATATCGATTTGAGTCGATGGAAGATCAATCATACACTTCGGTATCTGGTGTCCCTAACGTATGAAAAGTTCGTTTCGCGGAAGGCGATTAAGTCATAGGCAATTCGAGGCGATGGTGTGGCGACACACACACACTCACATGTTGTGTCTGCGTGTGTCGCTTCCCCCATTCGGTGAGGGAACGGAGATATAAGAGCATATATATATATATATATATTATATATATATATATATATATATATATATATATAAAACATGTGTATAGGACTATCACCAACAAGTATGTGTGTATTAGTGTGTGAAATGTGTGTGTGAGGAGAGAGAAGGAAAGAAAGAGTGCATAGGTGTGTGTATGATAAAAGCCTGTTTATATAGGTAATCATATATATATATATATATATGTGTGTGTGTGTGTGTGTGTGTGTGTGTGTGTAATTCATTGTGTGTGTACTCTTTAAAATGATGCTCTTCTCTAGGCTGGTTACAGGTGTCTTATATATATGTATGGCGTCTGTGCTACTGTGTGTGTGTGTGTGTGTGGGATATATAGTCATCCATATATATGTGTGTGTGTGTGTGTGGGTGTGTGTGTCTGTCTGATTAAATTTAACTCTAAAAGGGTTTTAATCCGTAAAATATTTACAGAGCTCTCTCTCTCTCTCTCTCTCTCTCTCTCTCTCTCTCTCTCTCTCTCTCTCTTCCTGTGTGTGTATGTGGGGGTATTCGATTCTTTATTGATTTTTAAAAAATCAGAAATAGGGACAGATGTGATCAAGTGTGAGTCGAAATGGAAAGTCAGTTTGTCTTTAAAAATCGGCATTATTCAGGCCTTTACTTGGGTTTGAACACGGACCACAGGTAGCGTACCAAATACGTGACTAATTCCGTATCACTTATATTTCACCGAAATCGTATATCTTATTTGACCCTATAAACTGTGTTTTGTAAATATATATATATATACATACACCGTATGCATGTGCATACAGGCATACATATATGCACTTTGTGAAGTCATATATTATTTTAATAGTCTGCATGTGTGCGTGCGTGTGCGTGTGTTAACATACGTGTGTGTTTGTACGCTTGTTGGTGTGTTTGTGTGTATGTGCGTTCGAAGGATAATCTATTTTTAATCTTCCTTCAGGTGTCAGGATAATCCATTCTATTTTTAATCCTCGACTCTTGATGAATGCAAGTAAATATGAAACCCAGGGCAACTCTCAGCTATTTATTCAGCCCCCTCTCTCTCACCCACTCTCTCTCTCTCTCTTCCCCCCCCTCTCTCTCTCTCTCTCTTCCCCCCTCTCTCTCTTTATATACTGACAAATGAAAAAGAGAGATAAAGACAAACATTTCGAAAGATAAATTAGATAGGTAGACATATATAGAGAGAGGGGTAGTTGTAGAGAAAGTTGCAGAGACATATCTCAGGAGGTCGAATGAAAGAAGGAAAACAAATGAGAGAGAGAGAGAGAGAGAGAGAGAGAGAGAGAGAGAGAGAGAGAGAGAGTGTGTGTGTGTGTGCGTGTGTGTGTGTGTGCGGTGTGTGTGCGTGTGTGGGATCACGTGACCAACAGATTGCAACCTGAATGATGATCAAGTCTGGACATAGAATCAAGCAACTCCGCTTGCCGTCGACTGCCCCGCCACCTACCGTCGTCTAATATTTATTCACCTTTGGAAGTGGAAGCCACTTGTTATCGTCGTCTGCTGCTTCGATCCAGTCCGACAACAACAACAACAACGCGTCAGTCGGCCAACCACAAAACTACTA
The DNA here is from genome assembly GCA_023376005.1 of Doryteuthis pealeii. Lineage (NCBI taxonomy): Eukaryota > Metazoa > Mollusca > Cephalopoda > Myopsida > Loliginidae > Doryteuthis > Doryteuthis pealeii. Next base: position 6,624 of record JALAJA010001613.1, on the reverse strand, counting down.
CTACCTTCCCTTTTTTTTTCTTCTTCTTTTCATTCCCCCCCCCCTCTTTCAATGTATTACTCATTCCTTCGGCATTTTTAAGACTTCAAATTTGAAAAGAAAAAAAAAATAAGAAGAAAAAAGAAGAAGAAGAAGAAGGGAAAGAAGAAGAAGAAGAAGAAGAAGAAGAAGAAGAAGAAGAAGAAGAAGAAGAAGACTAATAATTTCATAAATATCAACCCGTGTCACATAATGGTCTTTATGGATACCTCATGTAGTGTAATGGTTAGTATGCTAGTTTAGCTGACCATTGTCAGTGAGTTCGATTCTCACTGGGCGCCCTATACTTCTACCCTTGTGCCACATCTAAGTTAAGCTTGATAAATAAATATATTTAGAATATGGGACACCTCACGTGGTGTAATGGTTAGCAAGCTAGATTTGCAGACCATTGATAGTGAGTTCGATTCTCACTGGGCGCCCCATACTCCTGGAAAAGAAGTACATATGCAAAAGGCATATACACATGTAGGAATTAAAGTAAAATTTAAAAAAATAAAAAAATGTAACAAACTCCCATGAGCCTTCACCGGAAGAACCCTCGCGCATGTGCGGAAAATGGACCCACTTCCGACCCCCAATATAATCTCTCGGCTATTCTGACTTAGGCCTTAATTGTTTCTAGACACTACTACTGGCCAGGTAGATATTTTCTTGTCACATGGTGGCTATGACCGGTGAATAAAGTCTAAATCACAAAACCACCTTTTATCTTTGTCTCTTCCTTTTTTCTCTCCCTTGAATTCCCTTTTTCAGTGCGTCCACCAAACAAGATGGGGTTAAAAGCAAACCCAAGGAACACGCACCTGGAATAACCAACTACCCTTAAAACCTAAAACATTAAACTCTTGCCCCCGCCCAACACATGAATATACACACATGCAAACGAGGGGCCCTAGCGTAACGGTTATCCTTTTAGGAAATGGAATTGTTGACCCGAGTTCAATTCTTGCTGTTTGTGTTTCATTTTGATCTTTGGAAAGGAAGGAATCCATCTGTTCTTCCCAAGCGATGAGTAAATAGTAGGGCAGATAGGGGTATTTAGTCTTGGTTTGGTAACCAGTCTAGGTGAAGAAAGACACTGAATTCAAAGCCAGTTGTAAATAAAGTCAACGGAATTGCCTATTGTCGGTATCAGCCGGACAAGGAGTGAGTCTATCCCCGTTTCACTAACGCTAGAAAAAGGAGATTATTTTTGCTTCACAGGTGGAGCTACACTACTACCATCAGCTCCCCACTTTAGCGGACAGATTAAATCTGTACTACTCATGCACTTAGTCGGAGATGGTCGGTATCGAACCGGGAACCTTGTGGTTCCTAGGAGGATGCTCTACCGACTGAGGTAAATTGACCTTGTGCCACATCCTGCCCGTGGTGGAGGGGTTGGATAAATATACACACACCTAAATACGCACTCAAGTGTAAACTATTCTGTTGATGTGCTCTAGTAATCACTCGCACACACATACACAGACGCAGAGAGAGAGAGAGAGAGAGAGAGTGAGAGAGAGAGAGAGAGAGAGAGAGAGAGAGAGACACACACACACACGCACAGAATGAGTCCATATTTTCAGTACATTTTGGCAGGAAAAATCGATATAAAATCGATTGATTCGATCGATCAAATATAGATGTTCATACCCGTGATATCGTTGATTTTTCAAGCTCACTTTCTATATTGTACATCTTATTATAATGGAGATTGTGTGTTTGTCTGTTTGTAACCGAAACTATATCAGTACCCAAGTCACAAATCCCTTAGTTATTTACGTCACATTCTCAATGATTTATTTTTAATTAAACCTCAATTATTAATAATATTGTTTTACATTATTAAAACAGTTGGCCTTATCTACATACTAATAACATGCAATTGCATTTATAATATACAACAAAATAGCGGTTTACAGTGTTAATCGGTGGGTTATTTGCATATTGATCTTAAAAATTTGATTTTATAAAATATCTGTTTGATATGATTGATCGTTAATTGTTTAGTTTTATTTTAATTCATATGAACAAAAATCTTAAAAGAAATCCATTAACAAGAAGAAATAACCGTATTTACTTCCTAATCTAAGTAAATAGTTAAATTAGGAAAATTTAGCAATAAAAGACGGAGTGATAGACAATGATGGAAAAGTTAGTTTCAAAGTTTTTCTATTTTTCGATTATACCCCCCCCCCTCTGTTTCAAATCATTTTATCTGCATTCTTATTTAGTTTCATTAGTCTTTCTAATCTAATATATTTCATTACATTAAAAACTTAAATACTTGTGCCCGGAGGGTGCATATTTTGCTAGTAAGAAATTATAAAGTTTTCTATCTCAGTCTATCTATCTATCTATCTATCTATCTATTCATATCTCTATCTATATCTCATCTATCTATCTATCTATCTATCTATCTAGTCTATTCATATCTATCTATCTATCTATCTATCTATCTCAGTCTATTCATAATCTATCTACTATCTATCTATCTATCTATCTTCTATCTATTCTATCTATTCATATCTATCTTCTATCTATCTATCTATCTATCTCAGTCTATCATATCTATCTATCTATCTATCTATCAGTCTATTCACATCTATCTATCTATCTATCTATCTATTTCAGTCTGTTCATATCTAATCTATCTATCTATCTATCTATCTATCTATCTATCTATCTATCTAGTCTATTCATATCATCTATCTATCTATCTATCTATTCTATCTCATCTATCTCTATCTATCTATCTATCTATCTATCTATCTCAGTCTATTCATATCTATCTATCTATCTATCTATATCTATCTATCTATCTATTCATATCTATCTATCTATCTATCTATCTATCTATCTATCTATCTAAGCAGGGTCAAATAAATAGTACGTGACTATGTGAAGTATAACCAAATCGTTTAAACTAGAAGAACGAATATGAGATATTTATAGACATATATTAAAACACTCATGTGATGTAATGGTTAATAAGCTAGGTTTTGCAGACCATTGGTAGTGATTTCGATTCTTATTGGGCGCCCCATACTTCTTGCCTTGTGCCACATTTAAGCTTAGCTTAGTAAAAGACTGATGTAAGTATTTCCGGCCGAATTGACACAAGGACTTTTTAACGGGGTGATCTACGCACAAACCAAAGCTCATGCAGTGTCCAGTCTATAGAATTGTGTGATCCCTTCGGTATTTTCATTTTCGGGTACCTCAGACACTGGGCAATAAACCCGGCTCTGTCCTTTTTAGACAAGGGACAGGTGCTGCATGGGGTATGGTCCCTTGGGATCACACAATTTATTTTACCAACACTTATCGTATAGAGGCCGAATCTCCAGACACCAGGTAAAAAAACAATACATTCAATTATCAGAGCCGTCTGTTGAGACCGGAAATATGAATAGTCGCCTAAGACGCCGAGTACTAAGGGCGTCATTCAGGTGTTTTAGACAGTGTAAATTCTCAAACGAAAATCGACAAATAGGTAAATCAATTAATTAAAAAGACAAAATTTGTTAGATAAGAAAATTTCCTGGTGTGATGTCAGAGTATTTATAATGGGGCCTGGTGGGAAGGTTCATGGTGAGATGGGGCCCACTAATATATACGGCCACACATCTCACATAAGCAGGCAGAATTCAAACAGGCCGATTCATTTTATAATCAATTATTGTCTATTTCGAAAAATGTTAGAACTCTACAAAAATACACAAACTGCTTTTTTTTCTTCTTATGAAAATATAATAAAAAGATTTGTAAACAAATAAAATGACTTATTAAAAAAAATCATGCAGTAATACCTTGATGTTGATGAATACATTTTCTTTTGATCTTTGTCTTTTTTAAAAAAACCTTATGTTTTGTATAACTGCATAAATCTTTCGGTCTTTGCATTGTGGTTGAGAATCTCTCTTTATTCTCCCCTATTCTTATACATTAGTTTTCTCATTGTAAAACATAGATAAATAAAAAAAGGATGTTTTAAAGGAGTTGAATTTCAGATTAACCAGTGAACCAGTGAATCATTAGGTCAAACATTGACAATAATCAATACCAAATCGATTCATTTGTGTTGGGATAAAATTAAGTGTGTGGGATTTTGATTGTTGTGATCGAAACTGATTCTTATAATACATTAGAAGGATTAGAGAAACATTCCAACATAGGTAAATGTGTTCATAATTAAATCAAACAAAGAAGTACAATATAACAACACTAGACTTTATTGTCTGAGCACATGGAACATGACATATATAACAAGATACAAACAGAGAGGATGAAGTCATTGGGAAGTAACAAAGAGTTCTTGATGAATATAAGAGTCACTACTAAGGCAAGCCCCCACTTAATGGACAGAGACACACCGTCTAGTCCATCTTTGTGCATGCCAGACCCAAGGAGAGAGACAGGGAGCTTCCCGGTGTGAGTTTAAATACCAGCTAGTAGTGCCACCTAGTTGTGAAAAACTAGTAGAAGGAAAGATAACCCTTTTGGACAAGTCCATCCCAGCAAGGGCAGCATCGACATTGGTATAAAGGATTAGAAAAGAAAATGGTAAAAATAGAAATAAAGATATAATTTACATTTTCCTCTATCAGCAGGATTATGGTCATCTGACCTGGGTTCGAAATTTTTCCGGTCAAGGAAGATGCCACCATTTTGTTTTTCTTGCTTCTCTAAGAAAGAAGAAGAAGAAAAGAAGAAGAAGAAAGAGAAGAAGAAGAAGAAGAAGCGCGAGAAAAAGCTGTGGAATTGAGGGTGAGAGTGATACAAATTGTAGTTGGTGCACTTGGAACGCCCCCCCCAAAAAAAAAACAGTCTGAAAACACCGGAGGACTTGTAAATCAGAGGAAAATAGGGACCATCCAGACTACTGCATTGCTGTAATCGACTAGAATACTCAGAAGAGTCTGGAGACACGACGAGACTTGTCACTCAGCCTCCAGTGAATAACATCACTAACGCTGATGTGAAAATCAAAAGGAGTGAAAATAATAATAATAATAATAATAATAATAATAATAATAATAATGCGAATGTAGCAAACTAGACAACGGGAATACAAAACTAGACACGACTGGGTTGGGAAGGTGATCCACTGGGATATATATGCAAAAATTAAATTTTGACCATACAACAAATGGTATACTGCATAACCCAGAATCTGTTCTTGAAACGAAACACATAAATTTCTGTGGACTTTGAAATAAAAACGGATCATTATCCAGCAAGAAGCCATGACATAGTGTTAATAAAAAAAAAGAAAACTTGTCAACTGGTGGATTTGCAGTTCCAGCAGTACAGGGGGAGATGAAGGAAAATTTAAAAATGGACAAATCTCTGGACCTTGCCAAGAAACTGAAGAAGTTATGGAATATGAAAGTCAAGTGATACCAATTGTAGTTGGTGCACTTGGAACAGTCCAAAAGATGAGAAAAGGGTTTGGAAGTCTGGAAATCAGGGAAGGATTGAAACTATTCAGAACCTGCACTGCTGCATATCTGTTAGAATCCCAGATGTCCTGAGACCTGAGGAGACTGTTGTCCCTCAGACTCCAGTGAAATACCATCAGCTAACACTGATGTGAAAACTCAAAAGGAGTAAATAATAAGACAATGGGTTTATTTTCACACATTACACATATAACAATGTCACACAAAACAAAAACGTAATGTGTGGAGGAATGATCACTAATTCGTATTGAACCTATTCTAGTAGTCACACTAAAGTTGCTTTGTTTTTATTTTTTGTTGTTTTTTTTTTCATTGATCTCGTGATACGCGTATTCTAGTTTTCTAAGAACTTATTAACTTTTGGCGGACCAAAGACACGTCTTTAACCATCAACAGATTCATAGAAAGTAATTTAGGTGACTTAACTTCAATACATTAGTATTAATTGATAGAAGGGTGTGAGAGAGAGAGAGAGAGGAGAGAGAGAGAGAGAGAGAGGGGGGAGTAAGCAGAAAAAGAGTTAATGAAGAGGAAGGATGCGAAGAACAAAATAAGATAAAGGAAATGGAGAGAGAGACATTATGTGTGTGGTGTTGTGTGTGTGTGAGTGAGAGAGAGAGAGAGAGAGAGAGAGAGAGGTTGGAATAGGTGAGAAATTAAGGAAATAAAACGTTAGAAAATAAAAGTAGAGACAGCAGAAAAGAAAATAATAGAGAGAGGAGAGGAGGAGAGAGGGAGAGAGAGAGAGAGAGAGAGAGAAGAGAGAGAGGGGGAGGAGAGGGGGAGGGGGAAGATATACCATTAAAAGAAAGAGAAGAAAGAGAAAGAAAACAAAGTAAGGAATAGATAGATAGATAGATATATAGATAGGAAATTAGAGATTTGGGATAGGGATAGAGAGAGAGAGAAAGAGAGAACAAGAGACAGGAGGGGGAAGAGAGAGAGAGAGAGAGAAGAGAGAGAGAAAGAGAGAGAGAGAGAGGAGAGAGAAGTGAAGAACAAATAACGTCTAATATTTTCGCTTTGGTGGGCACGTTTCTGTTTTTTTTAACGACTGAAGCAAATGGTAACTATCAGCAGACTAGCGGCAATCAGAGTCTTTTCTGCGCCGCTAGATCTCTCTCTCCAGGGA
>JALAJA010001611.1:0-12429 GCA_023376005.1 Doryteuthis pealeii | reverse complement strand
ATAATAATGTAAAACAATTTTTATTAATAACTGAAGGTTTTAAAGAATGAAATCATGGAGAATTTGACGTAAATAATTAAGGAATTGTGACTTGAGTAGTAATATAGTTTCGGCTTCAGACAAAAATGCAGTCTATCTCCATTATATATAGAAGATATATATATATATATATATAATATTACCTATCTACTTATTTATATATATATATATATATAATAAGGTCTACTTATTAAAATATTATCTAGCTATATCATTTTCTTCGGTGGAAAGCCAGTTGGACACTGCTTATTGGTTGTCTTGTGTTTTTACGAGCAACACATTCCAGCGCGTATAGAATGAACATCAAGTATTATGATATTACGTATTCCTCTGATGCGTGGTCTATTTGCTTCAATTCTAATGGATTATGTTCCAACTTTACAAGCATGAGAACATTTTTGAAATCGTGATTCATGAGAATCATTGCAGTATTTGCAGGAAAAAAGGGAAAAAAATTCTTTGTACAGCAGAGCAGAAACAACAAAAGTTGAACATTCTTACATAGAATCAATCTTAACAATTGTTGTTAAGTTAGAAGCCTTGATAATAATCTCATCAACTGTTCAAAGCGCAATCTGTACTTGTCACTAATAGGCTATACACACACACAACACACACACACACACACACACACATATATATATATAATATATATATATTATATATATATAATATAATATCACGGTTACTTGCAAATCCACGAAGCAAACAAATATATTTACTTCTGGATTTTATTAAAACTGATTTAAGAGTGCTCAATATAAAGAGCTAAATATACGTTTTCAAAACGAATGGCTTAAAATATTCCAACTGCAGTTTCACGCAATAGCGATTCGCTATTGCGTGAAACTGCAGTCGGAATCTTTTAAGCCATTCGTTTTTTAAAATATATATATATATATATATATATATATATATTATATATATATATATATATCCAAGGAAGACTATCCTATTGAAATCTCATCTGTATATAACATTTTCTTGGCTGGAGACCCAGTTGAAGAGCGCTTTGTTGCTACTGTTGTTTTTCCTATCAAAACATGCATGACAGAGCGTATCGAATGTCCATCAAGTATCTGTGATCGTATTATGGAATTATGTATTCCTCTGATTTATGCTCAATTTGAAACAATTGCATTGGTTTATGCATCATCTTTCCAAGCATTAGAACATTTACAATTTCGATTCATGAGCCTCTTTGCAGTAGAATAGTGGCCAATCCTTAGGGAGGAAACGCATTACTCTTGGTGATTCCAATCAGGCGTGTTATAAAAGACCATGACACTCGGGAGCAGTCGCCGTTTTCACATTGCTAAAGATAATTCTACTGGGTTTAGATTGCGAGAAATTTTCTCAGGCTTCAATCGTTCAATCTGCAATAATTCATTTCATCAAAACCTCAAACACAAAAGCAAACTGGTACCATCCTCGTCTCACGCATGGGGACACGATAGATTTCATCCTCACTCACAAGCAAGATCATTATGGTGTGTTATGTGTCAGAGTGGTAAGCAGAGCTGACTGTAACATGGAACGAAATTTGGTGCGTGCTAACCGTTCCCTATGCATCCACAGACTGGTTTGTTAGGAAGAAGTTAAAAAAATGTCATCAAACATTAATACAAAGCTTGATATCTCATTAAATAAAGAGATCAACTCAAGTTAATATATATTTGTCTGGGTTACGGTCAAGTAAGATATATATATATATATAATATATATATATATATATATATATATATATATATATATATATATATATATATATTATAAAATAATATGGAATGCTGAATTTCTTCAAAAGTCCTCTTTTTTAATGACAATAATTATAATATATCATTTTCCGATAATCAAGAAATATAAATAAAAGGTTAAAGAAAATAGTCACTATTTAGACAAGTTTTTTAATATTAAAAAACATCCAAATGAGTCAGATATCAATTATTCCTTCATTTTTACGGGTACTACGCTAGTTATTACCTTGTAGTCATTGTAAAATTTTATTTTAGAAGAAAAAAAATGTTGTAGAAAAATAGTGCTTCATTTTTTGTCAGCTTTTTCGTATTCTTCTCCTGACTAGAATAATTTATAATGAATAATATCATTACCAAAGTAATTTTCTCTGTAAGCATTACTTTTTTTTATTACCACATTTCTTTTTTATAATTCAGTACAATCGTCCTCGGAAACAACAAGTAATATCTCTCATAAAGAATTCATTTCCCAATAGATTTTTTAGGTGGTTTAAAATTAAGTTAAAATTATTCACTTTAGTTTTGATCAATTTAAGAATTGTTCCTCTCATGACAGACGAGGGGCCATCAACAAATTTGTTTTAGGACCTAATTTCACTTTTTCCGAAATATTCTAATAACATATTTAACCGAGATGAATACTAAGAGACAAGGAAGTAAAGTGGGCGCAGCGTAATTATATTATACCTTCAATGACTGAATTCTTTGTTAATTAATCTGCCAGTTCCAATAATTTCGGTAAGACGTATCAGATTAACAATCTTTTGAAGAGCAGGTTTATTTAAGATATCCACACATAGAAAGAACCTTAAAAGAGAAAATTCAAACCGAAATTATTTGACTCTTCCCTATAGAACCATTTCTTAATAAACATGATAGTAAATAGAATAAGAAAAATATATCTTTGAAATGAAAATATCTCAATGAAGATATTGTATAATTAATTAGAAATATATTATGAGATAGGTGTATTCTTCAGAAAACCAAAAATGTTATATAACCTTTTACTCGGGTATATAATTAGGCGAGAGAGAGACAAATAGACAGAGACAATAGACAGACAAAGACAGAGAGACAGAGACAGAGGGCGAGAGACCGAGAGACCGAGACACAGACACAGACAGAGAGAGAGAGAGAGAGAGAGATAGGGAGAGGGAGAGAGAGGGAGAGGGAGAGAGAGGGAGAGGAGAAAGACAGACAGACAGACAGAGACAGAGGACACAGAGAGACAGAGACAGAGATACAGAGAGAGACAGACAGACAGAGACAGAGACAGAGTAGCGACGATAATGAGAGGATGATGAATTGGTTCTTACTTCTTTTCTGCTTGTCTACCTCGTTGGACGTCAACTTCTCTGTACTATTTTCACCGTGTTGATTTCTTCTTTCCGAACTGGGCAGTCTGTGTATTTTTTATTTTAATTAATTAACAATGAATTGTTGTTTTTCTATATAGCTTTATTAAAACAACCCCAACCCACAACGGTCCCCAAAACCGGGCGGTGAAAAGCGGCATCTTGAGAGAACGTCTTCCCTCGGTGAGTAACTGGTAGCAAGTAACGAAAAACTGTCACACGCTTCTACATTATTGTTTCCGGAAGGAATTAAGTAAAGGTTATTACCAGCCAGTCATACGGCAATTTCCACTCAACCCCATTATTTTGAATCTTCAACGATTCAATTCAAGTATAGCTAGCTACAGTAATTACACAATTTGTAGGTTGACCATGAACTATGTAACAAGAATATCTCTACTATATCGGGATTCACCGTAGTTTACTGGCTTACGTGCTGGTATGTAATATTGTAGTAAGCGAGTCCGAACTCCAGTAACACTATTACGGTCACTTTCAGACTAATACCCCAATCATCCAACTATGTGTTAAATATTACAACTACAGTTCTTAGACCTAATGGCTTTATGATTAGATAACCCAAATGGTTTATATGCTACTGAATAAACCAAACAAAACTAATCTACTGATTTTAAAAGAGACATAAACAATTCATTGATATGACGTTAGTAAGAAAACAAGGAAAACCTTAATGCTGTAATCATACAAGAAGCTTTAAAGTGGGCTAAGTGTGACCATACACAACTTTCTATGAAATTAGATCATACGAATGGAGTACATTAGTGAAGGGAATTTAAAATCCGCTATGACTGATCATATATAAAGTTAGGGACTAGCGTACAACTTTCTACGACCAAATAATAGAGAAACATCGGTGAAAGAAACTTTAAATTATCTTATGACTTTACATGTATAACGGAGTTACAATTCTCTATGAAAGGCGACCCAAATTAATAGAGAACATTAATGAAATAATTTTGAAATACGTCATGATTGATTATGTATAAAGGAAGTACTAGCAATTTCTATGGAAAGGAAAACAAACCAATAGAGACCATTAGTGAAGGAAACTTTCACATTGTCATGACTGATCATGTATAAACAAATAGGTTAGCATAAACTTTCTATACTAAACGCGTAGAGAACATTAGGGAAGGAAACTTTAAATCCACCAGTATTAGAAAAGGAAATTCGAAAATCGTTTCATCGTGGAGAATGAACGATTTTCGAATTTCCTTTTCTAATACTGGTGGATTTTAAAGTTTCCTTCCCTAATGTTCTCTACGCGTTTAGTATAGAAAGTTTTATGCTAACCTATTTGTTAGAATTAGGCACAGAGGATCAAACATAAAAGGGGAATGGAGCGTGCCACTTTGTTTAAAAGGAATTCATAATAATATAAAAGGAACACCATTTGCGACAGAAATTCGCGAAAGGTAGAACACTAGAAGACACATTAATATCAGGTGGATTTATCATGTAATAAACTTAGAGGAGAGCACAACAATTTTCGAAGGCAATTTTGATTTCTAAGGAAGTAAAACTAATATTCAATAAACTTCATTTTATATATATATATATATATATATATATATATATATATATATATATATATATATATATATATTATACACGAGAGTATTCCCAAAGTAGGTATAAGGCGCTGGGGACGCAGGGAAACTGTTCATACAGTTATTAGCTACACGGTTGTGTTGTTTACGCCGGTATTTGCTGCTGCTCCTGTCCCTGTGCACACTTCGCTGCCACGTTCACACTTGGCGTGCAGTCGTTTTCTGATGGGGTCCCGATTGACCCTACAACCAAGTGTGAGGTACAATTAGTTATTCGGTTTTAGAACGCAAAATGCAATGAACCGATTGAAATTAATGCATGTGTATGGCGAGCTGTGTATGGATTTCAAAAACGTCCGCAATTTGTTTAGGGAATTTACAACAACAACAAGATTCAACGCTTCCTCGACGACAAGGTGGCGAGTTGGTACGACATGGCCTACAAAACAGCCTCAGCGCCTACAAAGATGCATTGGCCGAAATGGTGGTGATATAGAAAAATAGATACAGGTCAAACTTAAAATGAAGAAAACATTATTGACAGTAAACAAAAAATATTTCTGTGATTACTAAGCACCTTCTCTCTCATACCTAATTTTACCATTCCAAATTATAACAGACACTCAACAAGGAAGCCGAAGATTACATTGACGCGAAATGCAGTACTATATAGATTTTTAAAGAAGAGAATATCTAAAAAATAGATACGCTGATTTTAATTATCACTAAAGCAATATATTCCTGTCAATGAGGACAGTTTTGTTCAGTAATTTGTTGTAATTGGGACCTTTCTGGGTAAAGGGAATACGTTTCTAGAAAATCAACATAGAAAATAGGCTGTGGGAGTCGTTAAGTGCAAATCTATTTTATCTTATGAATAATCTATGAGTAAAAGGGTAAAAAGGGTGCATCTTTTCATACATACTCTTGTGAAATGTCAAAGTTCCATGGATATAATTTCACGTTCGTGTGTGAAGGAAAGATTTTCTAAATACATTCAAGATCGCATTCTGCAGTAAATAAAAAAATCAAAAGGGTTTCCATGATCATCAAAATGAAATCTATACAAAAAACCCCAGGAAATGTAGCTTTAAAGTGGAGCTACAACATGAAAAAAAAATAACAACAACAAATCTCTAATTTTAAAAGTCAAAGCCTTTCATGCGTTCATGTATCGTAGTGTACTAAACATCAGCTTCTTGCTGAACATTTCCGAGGTTCACTTGCAATCGGAGAATCATTTTTTTACGAGCAAAACAATGAAGGTTACTCTCAACATGAAATAAGTTATGATCGGGCAATGTAGCACTATATTTTTAATACTGATTTATAATCTTTTTGCTGAAAATATGGGCGAGTAATATTCAATAACCTTCTCTAATGGATTCTTAATGAAAATATTCCATTTCATATAAAAACCAGAAGTTTTCTCCGATAGAGACGATTAAATCTTCCATCTTCAAATTAACTATCTTCCGATTGTAGAAAATGTTATTTCGGTTGAAAATCTAGAAACACTTAAAAGGAATTTTTATCGATTGGGTGAGTACGAAGGAACCTTTAAAACTTAGGTGAATATGAAGGAAGCTTTAAAAACGTAATATAAAAATCTTCGAATTCGAGTTAGGTAATCTTCTGTCCGTTATCATCCTGTAAAACCCTCTGGTTAAAAATGACATCGTCCAAATTGTCCAAGATGCGATGCAGAAATGTGAATACAGATTATCTGGTAGTGTTTAATCGCAGATTTTGTATTTGTCCTTTTCATTTTACCCAATTTTAAAAATGAAACTTTCCAAATGGTCTTGCGTCGCTTAAATGCCCAACTAAAATTAAAATGAATTTTTAAAAAAAGTTACGTTTTTGTTTTATTTGTATTATTAAAATTGTGAAATACGGAAAATATTTTGATAGGATTTATATGTAATGAAATTGCAAAATCATCGTTTCTGGCTTAAGTAACTCCTTTTGATTTTTGTTTCATTTCATGGAAATTCTACGGGTCCCGCTAGTACATTATAAATGAATAGCGGAGTTTGATGTTCGCAGGATGTCCCATACATAAATCCTGTGTCATATCTTACCTTGACGAACGGGTTAGGTAAATACCTTGGGCACCTCATGTAGTGGAAGGATTAGTCAACTAGATTAGATTAGTAATAAGTTCGAATCTCACCGGGTGCCCCATACTTCTGGCCTTGTGCTATACATATAAGCTAAGCCTAGTAAATAATTAGCAGTTCATAAGGTGTAGTGAATAGTTAACACGTCATTATCCCAAACAAATCTATTTTACTCATTTTGCGCTAATGCCATTGGGAAAGATATGCCCCCATTTTCTCCCTAATCCATAGTAAATAGTAATAGTAATCCCTTTCATATGTATCTAATGATAAAAATATCTATGGTTACAGTGTAGTAGTTATATTTCTGTTTTTAATCTGAAATTCAATTTTATAACTAACATATAATATAGGAATTAATTTCAACGTTTTTCGTGTATCATAAAACAGATACTAATATTTACTTAATCTCTATTTATTATATTTATCAATCTTGATAGATAAAAATATCACCCGTTATTAGTATACCAACTGAATTTTAAAAAAATGTAATTTTCTCTTCTCTACGAAAGACGCCTTGTATGTTAGTTATGTACATCAGATACATATACTGCGTGCAGCAGAAATCCTCTCCCATTTTAAACTTTCACTGGTGTAGCGTTAGTTTTCGTATTTTGCCTGGGAAAGTTGTCTGCCCGGTTTAGTTTGCTGGTGCCCGCTTGGGGATATAGTATTTAAGTGGCTGGTTTCAAAAAGGCTTCTCCCTCTTTTTCCTGTTGCTGATACTACGAGACACATGGGCTAGACACGGTCCATCCCTTCTCGTTTGGGCTTTTGTCCCACTTACTTAATGTAAAGTTCTTAACACAGCATGGACTATCCCTAGTCTCATGTCTGTACTTTATATGTTATCTTGTAACCATTCATGAATGTGTGTTTATCTGCTACATGTAACTTTGTTTTACCCATGTACTTTGTTATCTCGTCTATCCATGTGCTGTACGATATTAAAATGTTTTGTCTGTTAACCTTCGTCGGAGTCATTGAATCTTTCTACATAACTTTGAAACTGTTCTTACAACTGGGGGACCCCGACGTGTTTGAACCATTCTTTACACTGGTATTGGTGTAAGTGAACTAATACAAGTGGCAATGTTAGTTCATTTTTTAAACTATTTTTTAAAAAACATTTTAATATTTATTTTTAAATTCTATTTTAACCCACTGATTCCAGGATTTGTTCAAAACAATACACGACATCTATGTTGTAGTTTTTTTTATCTAGATTTTGCTTAAGCGTTTCGTTAGAGCCCACATGGTTCAGTCATACAATAACACTGACACGGCTACAGCTCGGAAGAATTTCCCTTTATCTTATCAAGGAAAACATATTTCCATATGATCGATAATCTGCCTATAGCAGACCATGTATTTCCTATCCGTTATTGATATGGCATCAGTATTGAAATAATTATTACATTGTGTGTGAATTGCTCTACTCATCTAGAGATTTGGCCATATACAGTGTGAAAGAGGTTTCTATCTTGTTTAAAGCACATGCCCTCCATTTTATTTGAAGTTCACATGACGAGCGAGGCATTTACGGTTTTCTTTAGAACTATGCATTATTTTTTTGGCTCGGCAGGTCCATTTTGGAGAAGAAACAGATACGTCTGGTAGTCCCAATCTGTGATATTATGTGGATATCACTAGCTTATTGGCTATTTTTAGCGTGAAATCCTATTTTCTTTCTTGGATCTTGCAAGAATATGCACCCTCCGGGTGTAAGTATTTATGTTTTAATCGTAAAAATATATTAACTTAGTAAGACCAAACGAATTAGATAAAGACGCATATATTTACGTTTATCTAATCTATATATTTAAATGGTCCTCTATTAAAATATTATATGATTGACTTAATACGGTCCGGAGAAAAAAAAATAATATTATAGTCAATAACACCAAGTATTATTTATTAAATCCCGGTTTTTGTAAACGCAGTATCTAAATCAACAGATCATAATATTTGTAAACCTTTTATGTCAGTTAATATAAATGACACATTGGAGTATTTTAAACGCACTAATATTGGGCTTGTTTTGAGGCAAAATTTTAACCTTAATTTTTTATAGAGACATTTGTTAATAAATACATATATCCTCATGCTTAATGATGTTGAACTATAATTAAATTATTCAAATTGGTAACTTACGGCAATTCCCGGAGGCACATAAGGTTCAGAACTAAAAGATTTTAATATAAAAAATTGGTGAAGGAGGGGCTTCTATAGGATTTTAATACTTGTACTTGAAATAAGGCCTCTCTACAGGAATATATATATGGCCAAAAGAAACCAATCCTGGCACAAGAAATAGAAATAAGAGATCAAATTTTGTTGTAGGGAGGGGGGACATGAAAATTTTTTTAAGAGCCTAATTCAAAGAAAAAATTTTTAAATTAATTTAAAGAAAAGAAAAAAAATTTAAAAAAAAAAAAAAAAAAAATTTTTAAAGAGCTAAATTTAAACAATCTAGAACTAAATTAAAGTTTAAAATAAAAAATTTAAAAAAAGGGAAAAGAATTATAAGCTAAATTAAAAAGAATATTTTTAGATTAAGAAAAAATTTAAGAAAAATAAAATTTAAAAAAAAAAAAAAAAAAGGGTGAAATTCAGACACATCTGATGTTAGGTAGTGAGAGAAAAAAAAAAAAAAAAAAAAAAAAAAAAAAAAAGTGAAACCGTGGGGACCTTCAAAGTGACCAGCTGCCGGCAAACTTTTCAGATGCTTAAAAAAACAAGCTAGAAGCTCTAGTTATCACAAATACGTAAATAACTAAATTAGACACTTAAGAAAGAGGAAAAAAAAAAATAATAATGAAGAAGGGAAAGAAAAGGTCACAGCAAGTGCTGGTCACAACAAAAAAAAAAAAAAAAAAAAAAAAAAAGAATTTAAAACTAAAGATACAGCACAACACTGATTATTACAAAGTTAGCAAGTAAGGGAAGAAGTAAAAGTAATATGTATCTATGCACACCTAGTGTGCACCTTGTGGTGTGTGTGTATATATATGTGGATATAAAATACATGATAATATACAACATTTTATAACGAGTAAACAGGCAAAAAGAAAAAAAATAAAGATTCAAGAATTTTAAGATCCTGTGGTGGGTGGGGAATGAGAGAGATAGGGCAAAATTATAACAAGTTTGAAATAGAACCTTTTTTTTTTTTTTTAAAGAAAAATTCCTAATAATTAAAACTAATTTCCTAATGCTTAAACTTTAGAAATTTGGGGGGGAGGTTGTTTTTTGGAAGAAATTTGATTCATTTCCTTATTTTTAATTTTTTTTAAATTACTTTTCAATTTTAGTTTTAAGTGATCTTAGATAAAAAAATTTAAAAAAATAAAACTTAAAAGACTAATTTCTACAAAACTATTAGATTTTTTTTAACAGGATAAATTTATCATGTTACAATAATTTAATAGAGTAGTATATTCTGGGAAATATCCCCCTCCCACACAATAAATTGCCATCTCCTGAAAAAATACAATTATCTATTTTTGGCTATTAGAATTCTTAAACTCCCAATTTCAAAAGCTAACAAGCAAGGGGAGATAATTTGAAGAAAGGGAGGTAATTACAAGAAATGTAAACTAAAAAAAGAAAAATTCTGTTGCATTTCCAATCAGGTTGTTTCAGATGCAGACAAGCAAGATTAAAAAGAAGGTTAAGCCATAACTTGACAGGGAAGGGGGGGGGGGAAGTGTTGGTTGGGGGAGGGGTTGGAGAGAACAAAAAAAAAAAAAAAAAAAACAAGGGGGTGGTTGGAAGAGGATCAAAAGCGGAGGGGGTGTTGGAGAGGGAGAAAAAGACACTGGCTAGAATAAAAAAATTTCATTGCACCAGAGCAAAAAAAAAAAAAAAAAAACTTTTATTCAAAAATGGTATTCCTATAATTTAACGCTCTGTTTACACTGGGTAATTCCAGGTTATCATGAAAAGTTTACTTTTTTCAAGAGGCAAAAAAAATCTCAATCTTTTTAATTAAAAAAAAAAACTAAAAAAAAAAAAAGTTATTCCTCGTCCTTTGTCAGAATTAATTTTTATATATTTTTCTTAAGTGGAGAACAAAAAAAAAAAAAAAAAAAAAAAAAAAAAAACACAAACAAATACTAAATTATTGATTATTTGATTTGAATTTTTTTTTTTTTTTAAAGTTTTTATTTTTTTTAAAAGAAAAAAATTTAAAAAATCCATCAGTACAGATGCCTGCCTCGTCCTGCTTAAAGAAATAAAATAAATTAAAAAAAAAAAAAAACAAATTTGAAATAGAAGGGGGGTAAGAAAGAAAAAAAACTCCAACACTTGGATAATTTGGATACGAGGAGAGAGACAGAGACAGTAAAGAGAGGGGAAGGGGGATGAAGAAACAAACAATATTTTTGGAAACATTGCCTTGGTTCCTTGTCAGCCTCTTTTGCGCCAGAGTCCTTTGGATTGGGGGAGGGATTTGGGTGGAGGGGGGTTAATTAGTAGGCTTCTTGTTAAATTAATCAGTTCTTTTAATGCACCGGTTCAATTTACTCAAGTTATGGTCCAGTCTCCTCCATTATAGGGCAACAGCTCGAGCCAAATTAAAGGGAAGTTAGATCAGAGGTCCAAACAGTTAAAGAGGTTTTTTTTTTGTTTGTTTTTGTTATTTGGACACTGCTTGCTGGCAGCGTTTCAAGTTCATCCACTGTGACAACTTTCTGTCCCTGGGTGGCAGCCCTGTTGGGGAAGTTGGGTTTCGGAAGACTTCAACTATCAAACCACTTTTAGCACATCTGTACCGCCAGTTATTGGACAACCCCAATGATTGAAGACTGGTTTTTCTGACCACTACTACCAGGAACATTCACTGGAAAAAAAAAGAAAAGAAATTTAATTTTAAATAAATAATCAAATTAACTGATAAAATATTAAAATTTTTATTTAAAATTTTTTTTTAAAAAGCCGGATAAGGCATCTAATAAGACCCCAGCTGAAAGCAGTTTGAAAAAGGATAGTTTTTTGTTTTTTCATCACAAAATTCCGGTTGTTTGTAAACAAAAACAGACGATTTTTCGACATTAGAATTTCACTGTAAAATTTTTAAAAAGTTTGTTCGTGTTTATTTAAAAACTCATATCAGGTTATCTCATAGGCACCCCAGCTGAAAGCAGTTTGAAAAAGGATAGTTTTTGCTTTCACTGGAAACTTCCAGTTGTTTGTAAACAAAAGCAACAGACGTTTTTTTGACATTAGAATTTCACTAAGATTTTTTTTTTTAAGTTTGTTCATGTATATTTACAAACCAAAGACGTTTTTATACTAAAATAATGTTTGATTATAAAAAAAAAATTTTATGTTATTGTTTTTTTGAAAAATATTCAACTTCTGATTAATAAGCAAAACTTCTGATTTATTCAAGTAATGTTCTGGTGCCAGAAATCCAATTGCGATTCCTAATCTAATTAATCATAAAAACCATAATGCTTTAATATAAAACAACATGTCTTTCGTTTTTTTATTTATAGTTTACATATTAAATTAATACTCAAGTTTATCATTAGTGAGCCAAATAATTTTTCAACAAAAAAACAAAAAAAAAAAAAAA
>JALAJA010001609.1:0-11432 GCA_023376005.1 Doryteuthis pealeii | reverse complement strand
CAAGCAAATATGTGTGTCCCAGGATGCACAAATTAAAGTTATCAGCATCACTAATATATTAGAGGAAAGCTGGGATGTTGGAACATCTTTACCAACCAAGCAAGAAGCAAATTGACTTTTTCTTTCTTCTTTTTTTTTTTTCATATCTATCTCATTAGTGGTTAGAATAACTGTCTACACCTGAAATCAATAATTTTTGAATTTTGATTTTTTAAAAAAAAAAACTCGGACCCATCTAACTTAGAAATTGGTATAATGTAATATCCCTTCTAAAAACAGAAAGCAGTCAATGTATTTGTCTACATGTAAAATCTTCAATAACTAAATGGTATAATAAATGTCTATTCATCTCACTTGTCTCAAATTTATAGCCTTATTCTCCCTAATGTAGAAGAGGAAAAGATGATTCACATTTCTTAAGTAATCCATGTATTCCTAACCATCTCTCAGACAGTTGAGAAAAAGAGTTTCAAATTTGTTGAGAGACAATTTGAAGTTTTCTTTTTATTATCACCTTAGTTAATATAGCATTAGCATATTATTCATTTTGGAAGCTGAGTGATAAAGATATTATTCTAAAGTCACACCTGATTATTTTTTATCATTTATTTTAAATATTTCTACTTTCTACTGAATAATTTTTAGGCTGTATTGGTGAACAATTATTTTGGTGTTAGCCATTTTTGTTAGTGTGAAGGCAATGTAAAAGTGGTTATCACTTTATATAATAACAATGAATTTATTAACATATATTATATATATAGACACACAAGATAAGTAAGAATATGCTTGAAAAACTAGTTCAATTATTTACTAGTGAACTTTCTGGGTTTATGACTTTTTTCTTTTATATATAGTAAGACAATATGAAATAGCTTGTAGAAGAGGTAACATTGTCTTCTTTCTGATGTGGTTGTATTTCATCATGTTGGGTCTGGGCTTCAGCAAAGAGCTGAAGTTAAGGTCTATTTCATCACATCTTTGTTGCTGTAAAAGGAAGAAGAGAATTTTTTCTGCTTATATATATGTGTGTGTGTGTATTTGGCTAGCATTCTTTCATTTATACATGTAGAATTTAACAAAACAGATGTCTCCTGTTTAACAAGCTTTCTAGCCAACTTTTTTATATTTGGATGGAATTCATGGATTAGTCCACCGAAAGTACTCGGGATACGAACTTCAGTGGACTAATCCACAGATTCCATCCAAATATAAAAAAAGGTGGCCAGAAAGCTTGAAAAGATCATCATTAAAGTTGTTAAACAGGAGACGTGCTTTTTGTTTAATTCTACATGTATATGTGTGTCTATATATATATATATATGGTAATGACTATGTGCAGGTCAGAAATATCGGTTTCTACCATCATTAATTTTGAATTCCTGGTTATTTTTATATTTTTGGCTTACATATGCATGTTCTGGTTGATTAAAATGTAAATGAATTTTTATTTCATACTCTTCAACCCAAGACTTGAAAATGCAACAAAAGAGACCATGTGCCACAAAATCTGAAAATACAAGGCAGGGCCTCAAGAAATAAGCAGCTTTGACTCTCTTGCTTCTCTTTCTCAGAGAACCACTGACCCACTTTGTTGGTCTGCCACCTTACCATTTGTTTGATCTACTCGATATATAAAGTGGCTGAAGAAACCTGTGTTGATGTGCAGTCATCTGATGAATACAACAGCTGTGAACATTATCAGAGAGATATCAGTGATCAATGATGCAGCTGAATGGTCATTTGGGATCACAACAACATGTATGGACAAACAAGGCTACAATCAAAGGAGTATCTCCAAGCAACATATAAAGTAATAGATACAATAAGGAAGGTTCAGAGATCAAAGCTACTTCACCAGAACGTGGGACAAAGAGAATACTGACAGAATTTCTGTTGTCTAGTTCTGGGCTGAATGTAGAAATAGGTCGGAAAAGTAAAACGGAAAAGTTTGGTGTGGGCATAGAATTTAATGAATTTAGAAATTATAAGGATACGGATTATGTTATTTTTTGTGTTAAAACATACAGTTGTATCGATTCTAACCACTTTCGAAACCAAGCTGGCTGACTTCTGATTTAGGTCAGAAAATTAAAATGGAAAGTATTTTGGTGGTACCCAATGACAGTTAACTTCAGTCTATGAATTAACATTTTGCGAATTGGGTTTATGGTTTTAGGGGATTAAGGTTGTATTTAATTACGTATTGCTTAAAAAAATAAACAACAAAAACCAAAAATAACATAATTCGTATCCTTAGTAAATTCTAAATTCATTAAATTCTATGCTCACACCAAACTTTTCCATTTTACTATTCCGACCTATTTCTATATTCAGCCTAGTTCTGTCCATAATTAGTCACAAATAATTATTAACTTGAATATCCTTTTATTGATTACATGGACAACTGAAAAAAAATAATAAAACTTGTTGTTCCAGATATGACACTAAACTGTATCTAGTGATAAGGCTCCAGCTCTGCAATTCTGGGGAGGATGGAGTCACCCCTTTGTTGATATTACTTCAGCTTCACTCTGATCTGGAGTGGTAGTACCTATTAGGGTTCTGTAGTAACGATCGAACTTGACCTGAACTCTTCTGTGCCTTTTTCGGGACAAGATGGAGAAAGAGTGAACGCCCTTTGAGGCGGGGTAAAAAACCATGCCCTTCTCTGTTTTTGGTACGCACGTATGAGCTAGGAGAAATGAGCTCTTGTAGAAGAGAAAGAGAAAGAGAGGTTGGTGGACAATTTTCAGTTGTATTTAAAATTAATTATTTAATTATTAAAAACAATTTTCAGGTTCCATCTATGGATCAAATAGATCTGTTTGAGATAATGAAGTGTTTACATGTTTAAAATGACCGTAAAGATATTGGGGAGTATGAAGTCACCCATTTGTTGATATTACTTCAGCTTCACTCTGATCTGGAGTGGTAGTACTGTTAGGGTCCCATCTATGGATCAAATAGATCTGTTTAAGATATAAAGTGTTTACCTGTTTAAAATAATTGTGTTGATACATAGTTCTAGCCAAGATACCTTCTTTAATTTTTGAAAAGAATCATTATTGTCCAAGAGTTATTTAGACTATTTGTAATTCTTTAGTTCTTGAAACCATGGTTTTGCCATTATTCTCTGGATCATTCTGACCTGGAATATTACAGATATCTAAGTATTATTAGAGTTTAATGAGTGAACAATCAGGGACAGTTGGAGTTTCCCTACTTTATCTGATGACTGTTCACTCATGGAATGCCATTATTTTATATTATATATTATATATTATATATATATATATATATATATAATAATAATTATTATTATTATACTAAGCTGAGTTAATCAACTTTTGCTTCTAAAGGCTTTTTTACTGTTTAGTTTAATGACACGAAAATTATACTAAATTATTCCTTACTTTTAGGATTGAATTATGTTCGAAAAAAATTATTTTTAAAGTCAAAAACTGACCAATCTCTTACTTTACTCTGTGTCTATCTCTTTCTTCCTTGTATGTATCTCTTGACTACCTCTCATTATATAGTGTTAGTTTCTCTGGAGAGAGAGAGAGAGAGAGACGGGAGAATTTTAAATGTATTTGTATGTTAAATTTCACACCCAGCAACTTATAGCTTAAATGAGGTCAAACATTCCTTTTTAGAATGTTAACAAAAGGATTTAAGGTTTCGTCCGGACGGCTGGATTTATTTTTTTTAAAATTTTATTCTCTTTGCTAACTCCCTCTTCCCAAATCCAATTATTTACCCAGAGCTGAATGGGTGACCAATGGGTCATGTTTTGTCTAGTGTATATATATATATATATATATATATATATTATATATATTATTATTATTATTATTATTATTATTATTATTATTAAAGTTTTTTTTTTTTTTTGTTGAATTTCAAATCTCTCTTCAGAGTCAAGCTGAAGAAATGAATTTATTAATAAGAATTACTTTTTTGCATTGCATATCATATAATATACATAACTTTACAATGCTTCAAGCAAACTTTCAATAATTTTATTTTATTATTCTTGCACATGTTTTTTATTGACTAAAAAAAAATGTATCTTGTTTGTTAAAATTTTGACCTGCATACCTCAACTATGGATTATATCTAGGTAGACTGTGTTCTCCTTTGGTGAAACTAATGTTGGCAATCTCCAACCTTTTTTACAAGCATTATTATGCTAATCGATTTGGGAAGTCTTAAGTAAAAAATAAGTAAAAAAGTAGGACAAAGAGAATATGACAAGATATAAATAGTAGTTGTCCTTCACCAAAGGTGGAGAACACAGTCTACCTTAGTATTATATCCATAGTTGGGAGGGGTGGATTTATGCAGGTCAAACAAACAGGTTAATTAGAGATGACAAACAAACAAGATACATTTATTTAGTCAATAAAAAACATGTGATGCAAGAATTAATAAAAATAAATCTTCATTATGTGAAAGTTTGCTTGAAGCATTGCTAAACAAAGTTATAAAGTATTTTATTTATATCTATTTATTTTTTTTTTGAAGGCTATTGCAATGCAAAAGTAAGTGTCCAAGGTCTTATTAATTTCGAAGTATCTTCATCTTCAGAGACGTTTTTAATAATGTCTCTGAAGATACTTTGAAATTCAACAAAAAAAAACAAAAAAACTTAATAATAATAATAATAATAATAATAATAATAATAATATATATATATATATTATATATATATTATATATATATATATACACTAGACAAAACATGACCCATTGGGTCACCCATTCAGCTCTGGGTAAATAATTGGGATTTGGGAAGAGGGAGTTAGCAAAGAGAATAAAATTTTAAAAAAAATAAATCCAGCCGTCCGGACGAAACCTTAAAATCCTTTTGTTAACATTCTAAGAAAGGAAATGTTTGACCTCATTTAAGCTATAAGTTGCTGGGTGTGAAATTTAACATACAAATACATTTAAAATTCTCCCGTCTCTCTCTCTCTCTCCTCTCCAGAGAAACTAACACTATATAATGAGGAGGTAGTCAAGAGATACATACAAGGGAAGAAAGAGATAGACACAGAGTAAAGTAAGAGATTGGTCAGTTTTTGACTTAAAACATAATTTTTTTCGAACATAATTCAATCCTAAAAGTAAGGAATAATTTAGTATAATTTTCGTGTCATTAAACTAAACAGTAAAAAAGCCTTTAGGAAGCAAAAGTTGATTAACTCAGCTTTAGTATAATAATAATAATTATTATTATAATATATATATATATATATATATATATATATATATATATATATAAATAATGGCATTCCATGAGTGAACAGTCATCAGATAAAGTAGGGAAACTCCAACTGTCCCTGATTGTTCACTCATTAAACTCTAATAATACTTAGATATCTGTATATTCCAGGTCAGAATGATCCAGAGAATAATGGCAAAACCATGGTTTCAAGAACTAAAGAATTACAAATAGTCTAAATAACTCTTGGACAGATAATGATTCTTTTCAAAATTAAAGAAGGTATCTTGGCTAGAACTATGTATCAACACAATTATTTTAAACAGGTAAACACTTTATTATCTTAAACAGATCTATTTGATCCATAGATGGGACCCTAACAGGTACTACCACTCCAGATCAGAGTGAAGCTGAAGTAATATCAACAAATGGGTGACTTCATACTCCCCAATATCTTTACGGTCATTTTAAACATGTAAACACTTCATTATCTCAAACAGATCTATTTGATCCATAGATGGAACCTGAAAATTGTTTTTAATAATTAAATAATTAATTTTAAATACAACTGAAAATTGTCCACCAACCTCTCTTTCTCTTTCTCTTCTACAAGAGCTCATTTCTCCTAGGCTCATACGTGCGTACCAAAACAGAGAAGGGCATGGTTTTTTTACCCCGCCTCACAAAGGGCGTTCACTCTTTCTCCATCTTGTCCCCGAAAAAGGCACAGAAGAGTTCAGGTCAAGTTCGACTCGTTACTACAGAACCCTAATAGGTACTACCACTCCAGATCAGAGTGAAGCTGAAGTAATATCAACAAAGGGGTGACTCCATCCTCCCCAGAATTGCAGAGCTGGAGCCTTATCACTAGATACAGTTTAGTGTCATATCTGGAACAACAAGTTTTATTATTTTTATTTCAGTTGTCCATGTAATCAATAAAAAGGATATTCAAGTTAAGTAATTATTTGTGACTAATTATGGACAGAACTAGGCTGAATATAGAAATAGGTCGGAATAGTAAAATGGAAAAGTTTGGTGTGAGCATAGAATTTAATGAATTTAGAATTTACTAAGGATACGAATTATGTTATTTTTGGGTTTTTGTTGTTTATTTTTTTTAAGCAATACGTAATTAAATACAACCTTAATCCCCTAAAACCATAACCCAATTCGCAAAATGTTAATTCATAGACTGAAGTTAAACTGTCATTGGGTACCACCAAAATACTTTCCATTTTAATTTTCTGACCTAAATCAGAAGTCAGCCAGCTTGGTTTCGAAAAGTGGTTAGAATCGATACAACTGTATGTTTTAACACAAAAATAACATAATCCGTATCCTTAGTAATTTCTAAATTCATTAAATTCTATGCCCACACCAAACTTTTCCGTTTTACTTTTCCGACCATTTCTACATTCAGCCCAGAACTAGACAACAGAAATTCTGTCAGTATTTCTTTGTCCACGTTCTGGTGAAGTAGCTATTGATCTCTGAACCTTCCTTATTGTATCTATTATTTATATGTTGCTTGGAGATACTCCTTTGATTGTAGCCTTGTTTGTCCATACAGTGTTGTTGTGATCCCAAAGACCATTCAGCTGCATCATTGATCACTGATATCTCTCTGATAATGTTCACAGCATGTTGGTATTCATCAGATGACTGCCACATCAACACAGGTTTCTTCAGCCACTTTATATATCGAGTAGATCAAACAAATGGTAAGGTGCAGGACCAACAAAGTGGGTCAGTGGTTTCTCTGAGAAAGAGAAGCAAGAGAGTCAAAGCTGCTTATTTCTTTGAGGCCCTGCCTTGTATTTTCAGATTTTGTGGCACATGGTCTCTTTTGTTGCATTTTCAAGTCTTGGGTTGAAGAGTATGAAATAAAAATTCATTTACATTTTAATCAACCAGAACATGCATATGTAAGCCAAAAATATAAAAATAACCCAGGAATTCAAAATTAATGATGGTAGAACCGATATTTCTGACCTGCACATAGTCATTACCATATATATATATATAGACACACATATACATGTAGAATTAAACAAAAAGCACGTCTCCTGTTTAACAACTTTAATGATGATCTTTTCAAGCTTTCTGGCCACCTTTTTTATATTTGGATGGAATCTGTGGATTAGTCACTGAAGTTCGTATCCCGAGTACTTTCGGTGGACTAATCCATGAATTCCATCCAAATATAAAAAAGTTGGCTAGAAAGTTGTTAAACAGGAGACATCTGTTTTGTTAAATTCTACATGTATAAATGAAAGAATGCTAGCCAAATACACACACACACATATATATAAGCAGAAAAAATTCTCTTCTTCCTTTTACAGCAACAAAGATGTGATGAAATAGACCTTAACTTCAGCTCTTTGCTGAAGCCCAGACCCAACATGATGAAATACAACCACATCAGAAAGAAGACAATGTTACCTCTTCTACAAGCTATTTCATATTCAAAGCAAATATGTGTGTCCCAGATGCCACAAAATAATTATCAGCATCACTAAATATTAGAGGAAAGCTGGGATGTTGAACATCTTACCCAACAAGCAGAGCAAATTGACTTTTCTTTCTTTCTTTTTTTTTTTTTTCAATCTATCTCATTATGGTTAGAATAACTGTCTACACCTAAAATCAATAATTTTGAATTTGATTTTTTACAAAAAAAAAACTCGGACCCATCTAACTTAGAAATTGGTATAATTAATATCCCTTCCTAAAAACAAAACAGCAATGTATTGTCTACATGTAAAATCTTCAATAACTAAATGGTATAAATAAATGTCTATTCATCTCACCTTGTCTCAAATTTATAGCCTTATTTCTCCCTAATGTAGAAGAGAAAAGATGATTCACATTTCTTAAGAATCATGTTATTCCAACATCTCTCAGACAGTTGAGAAAAAGAGTTTCAAATTTTGAGAGACAATTGATTTCTTTTATTATCACCTTAGTTAATATAGCATAGCATATATCATTTGAAGCTGAGTGATAAAGATATTATTCTAAAGTCACACCTGATTATTTTTATCATTTATTTAAATATTTCTACTTTCTACTGAATATATTTTTAGGCTGTATGGTGTTAACAATTATTTTGTGTTAGCCATTTTTGTTAGTGTGAAGGCAATGTAAAAGTGTTATCACTTTATATAATAACAATGAATATTATTAACATATATATATATATAGACACACACAAGATACAGTAAGAATATGCTTGAAAAACTAGTTCAATTATTTACTAGTGAACTTTCTGGGTTATGATGTTCTTTATATATAGTAAACACTGCCTAGAGCTTCAAAGGTGGAACCTTATCACCGGATGTAGTTTAGTGTTGTACCCAGGATACCTTTTTTGGAGGGTTCTTTTCCCTTGCAGAATGTAGTTGTGTATTCTAGGCTCACTTGACAGAGTGACTTTGATGTTTCAGGCACCCTTTGAAGAAATTCCAATAAAGACTACTCAATGATACACTGTAGCATCATAACACAAAATGACCTGGTGTTACATCCTGCCCTAATGAGGGGTACTGCTAGTAAATATCCATATCGCAAAAGGAAAAAAAAAACAAAACACAAAGAATTGAAAAATGATTGTGTATGTCCGTGTTTGAAAAAAGTATAGGCTGCAGCCCAGCAATCCCCCAGGACTGAAGGTATGCAGAGATTAAGTAAAAAGTTATTTCATTTGTTTGGTTTGGTTTGGTTTGGTTTGTTTTACGCATATCAACCTCAGTGGTCATTTACTGCCGATAAAGTTTTGAAAATAAATCAATTCTTAATGGATAATACAATTTTTTATATAAATACATTTTTCTATTTAACCCATAGATGGGACCTAACAGTACTACCACTCGCGTCAGAGTGGACCAGGGAGCAATAGAAAAATGTATTTTATAAAAAATTGTATTATCCATTAAGAATGATTATTTCAAAACTTTATCGGCAGAAATGACCCACTGAGGTTGATATGCCGTAACAAACCAAACCAAACCAAACCAAACAAATGAAATAACTTTTTTACTTAATCTCTGCATACCCTTCAGTCCTGGGGGATTGCTGGCTGCAGCCTATACTTTTTTCCACACCGGACATACACAATCATTTTTCAATTCTTTGTGTTTTGTTTTTTTTTCCTTTGTGCGCATATGATATTTACTAGCCGATACCCCCTCATTAGGGGCAGGATGTAACACCAGGTCAATTGGTTTATGATGCACAGTGTATCATTGAGTAGTCTTTATTGGAATTTCTTCAAAAGGTGCCTGCAAACATCAAAGTCACTCTGTCAAGTGAGCCTAGAATACACCAACTACATTCCCTGCAAGGAAAAAACCCCTCCCAAAAAAGGTATCCTGGTACAACACTAACTACATCCGGGATAAGGTTCCACCTTTTGAAGCTCTAGGCAGTGTAAAGTCACCCATTCACTGCCATTACTCTGACTTTGAGTGGTAGTACTGATTAGGGTTCAATTCTACATTTAGAATAATAAATTATTTACTTGTTTAGATCATGCAAAAATATACATGTTTTGTACTATATAAATAATTTTGGTATGAAATAATCCAACAATGGTTTACATACAGTAAAACCAACCAACTACTAATGAGCCTAAACATCAACAACTGACCCTAACTCTCTACATTTAGTACAATAGGGAGGTAATGCCTAGGAGGAACCTTTTGATGTAAATTTCAATGTTTGATTTTCTTATTAGCATTTTTATAGGAAATGTCTTTTGTTCAACTATCTCTATTTATAATTTCAGCAATATTCTACTTATCAACCTATTTTTCTTCTATCAAAAAGTATCCAAATTTTTACACTACATCCAATATATTGAAATTGACACTGTTATTCACCCGCCCTGTCGGCTGGGGCGTTAGAATGCACCGACTGCACCTCTGCAGAGGGGTAAGACTCCCCCAATGGGCCACCTGTTGGCTGGGTGGCGACCCGTGATGCTTAAGATAGAAACCCAGGTGGATGAGCAGTCCATGACTTGCAATACTCCACTTAGGCCCTATCTTGGGCTAGACGGCGTCGGAGAGCTCCCTCCGATCAATTGGCTGGTCACGTCAAACCCTAGTACCTATGATTGCCCCAACCCTATTGCCCTTTATGGCAAGCCCCAACCCCTTTTATCATATGGTGCTAGAAGCGTGACTGCAGTCTACGTGTCCTGGAATGACGTTAAACTCTATCTGATGGTGAGGTTCCAGTTTTGGAGGTTTGGGAATGTGGAGCCCCCCTTCATCACCATTGCTCCTGGTCCACTCTGACCCCGGATGTAGTACCTGTTAGGGTCCCATCTATGGCGTTAAATAGAAAAAATGTATTTATAAAAAAAAAAATTGTATTATTCATTAAGAATTGATTATTTCTAAACTTTATCGGCATAGATGACCCACTGAGGTTGATATGCCATAAACAAATCCAAAAAATGTACTGTTATTCACCAATATCTTGAATCTCTGCTTTAAATTTAAGATGAGTGGCAGTGAGCATGCCTCAGTAAAACATACATTTTATAGACAATCAAATAAGTCAAGCATTTTTTTTTTAATTCTATTTTTCGTCGAGTGCGTATAAAGTCAGTATCAGCCAGGGAGTCTATCTCCTTTCACTAGCGCTAGACAAAGGAGCATTGTTTTGGCGTCTGAGTGGAGCGCCACACCTACTATCAGCTTCTCACTTAACCACACAGATTGTGCTACTCATATTCTGAGTGGCAAGGCACCATTATCAAGCCCGGAACCACATGGTTCCAAGTCGGATACTCTACCGACTGAGCAAAACTGTTCTCTCAATTTCTATTTTAGTTTTTTTGTATATATGGCTTAAAACAACCACGACCAACAGGTAACCCCATTGAGAGGTCTTACCCCTCTGCAGAGGTGCAGTTGATGTATTCTAAAGCCCCAGCCTACAGGTCTGTAGTTGGTTTGGTTTATTAGGGTTTTTTTTATATATGGCTTTTTTAGATATATTTCTATCTTGTTTTACAGGATAGAAAGCTTTCAAGTGCAGTTGGAATGTTTAGCTCAGAGCTGCCTGCTGTATAAGCAATATAAGTAAAATTGTTAGTGACCCCCCCCCCCATATGCATGCACACACTTTTTTTTTTTTTTTTTTTTTTTTGTATTTTATCAGCTAGTATACTCATGTCATCTTCTCTCTTG
>JALAJA010001607.1:0-27150 GCA_023376005.1 Doryteuthis pealeii | reverse complement strand
GGTTCAAAGTTTACGCAAGTTTCAGTTTATTTGTTTGGTTCTTTCTTTGTTTAATGGCATATTCAACCTTTAAGAGTTATGCATAGATAGAGATGTTCATTGTGTAATTTGTAGGAACCATTAACCTAGTGTTCAAATTCCTGGATGAGACCCATTGGAATTTACATAGCACTAATACCCTGGGAAGGTATGAATCCAGCTATTCTTCCTACACATATGGGCATATAATGCACCAGTTATTTTATTTAAAAACTTTTACATTTTTTCAGGTCAGTTAACTTTGAACCGCCTCAAAAATTGTAACTTATCTCTTGGAAAAATTGCAACTTTCTAGTGGAAAAATATGCATGTTCTTACCTGAAAAAAATGTGCATATTCCTACCTGGAAGAAAAAGTGTACCTTCCTACTTGGAAAAGTACATTTTCTACTGGAAAAAATGCATGTTTTTTTTTTTTTCGAAAAAATGTCCATATTCCTACCTGGAAAAAAGTGTACCTTCTCTCTTTAAAAAATTGCATCTTCCTATCTGGAAAAATATGTATATTTTTACCGGGAAATTTGCGCATATTCCTACCTGGAATAAAAGTGTACCTTCACTATTAGAAAATGGCATCTTCATACCTGGAAAAATGTACATAATTTTACCCAGAAAAATGTGCATCTTCTTACCTGTAAAAAATTGTACCTTATCTCTTGGAAAAATTGCATCTTCCTACCTGGAAAAATATGCATGTTCTTACCTGGATAAAAATGTGCATATTCCTACCTGGAAAAAAGTGTACATTCCTACTTGAAAAAGGTGCATCTTCCTACCTGGAAAAATATGCATGTTTTTACCTGGAAGAAATGTGCATATTTCTACCTGGAAAAAAGTGTACCTTCTTTCCTGGAAAAATTGCAATGATGGATTTCCTATATTTTCTATGAGATACTACTTTATGAATTGACATGTAGTAGAATGGGTGCCCCATATAGATTCGCTGGGTGTGTTGGGTGGGGGTCATGACTCTATCACCAAGCCTGACTCCACCTAAGCATCAAAGTTTAAAGAATTAATAGATTAAAACACTACAAAATTTTTAAACATGATTTGCATCTTGATTCCCCTGATAGAGAGAAATGTGAACAGAATTGTAGAGGCAAGCTTCTTGACAGTATGTATTGGATAATTATTTCTTTGAACCCATAAGCTTGATATAAGCTGAGCACTATTTTACTATAAACGCTAAGCCCAATATTTGGTGAACAGGGAGAGCATGTAAGATACTGATAATAATAAAAAAACCACAACAACTATTATTTACTCCTTTTGAGTTTTCACATCACGTTAGCTGATGGTCTTTCACTGGAGTCTGAGTGACAGCAAGTCTCCTCAGGTCTCCATGACTCTTCTGAGTATTCTGGCAGATTGCAGCAGTTCAGTGTTCTGAATGGTTTCAATCCTTCCTCTGATATCCAAACTTTCCAAGCCCTTTTCTAATCCTTTTGGGACTGTTCCAAGTGCACCAACTACAATTGGTATCACTTTCACTTTCATATTCCATAACTTTTTCAGTTCTCTGGCAAGGTCCAGATATTTGTCAATTTTTTCATTTTCCTTTAACTTCACCCTGTGATCTGCTGGCACTGCAAAATCCACCAGTTGACAAGTTCTTTCTTTTTTTGTTAATCAACACTAGGTCTGGTCTTCTTGCTGGGATAAGGTGATCCGTTTTAATTTCAAACTCCCAGAGAATTTTGTGCGTTTCATTCTCAAGAACAGATTCTGGTTTATGCATATACCATTTTGTTGTGTGGTCAAAATTTAATTTCTTGCATAATTCCCAGTCGATCACTTTCCCAACCCAGTCGTGTCTAGTTTTGTATTCTCGTTGTGCTAGTTTGCTACATTCGCAGAGTATATGGTTAACAGTCTCATCTCTATTACCGCAAAGTCTATATTTACTATTCTGTTGGGTCTTATCAATTTTTGCTTTGATGTAGTTTGTCCTTATGGCATTATTTTGTGCAGCAATTATAAGTGATTCTGTTTCTCTTTTGAGGTTTCCCTTTCTTAACCATGTCCAAGTCTTTTCATGTGCAACCTCTTCTCTTTGTCGTTTGAAGCGTCCGTATAATTGTTTTTCTTCCCATTTTTGTTTTCTAGTCTTTGTCGTTTTTCTGTTTGTCCATCTGCCGTTTCTACTATTGTTGGCCGCCATAAGTAGTTTGGCTTTGCTCTTCCTTGTGTAATCTTCAAGTTGCTGGATTGGGGTTTCTACGCATTCCTCTATGTTGGCAAGACCTCTTCCCCCTTCCTTTCTTGACACATACAATCTATCTCTATCATCTCTAGGATGGAGAGCCTTGTGCATGGTCATTAATTTTCTCGTCCTTTGGTCTATCTGTCCGAGTTCTTCATTTTAAGAATGGTCCCGAGTATCTTATAATGGGGACAGCCCAGGTATTATTATTATTATTATTATTATTATTATTATTATTATTATTATTATTATCACCAAGTTTCTTTGTTTTGTAAAGACTAGCCAAAAGCTTATTTCATATTATTATCATCTCTCTGTCTCTATATATATGGTTTTGGAGTCCATGTATGCTTATTTGTTGGTATATCTGATGAGTCTAATTTTCTGTGTATATATCATATCTGTATATATATATATATATGCTATGTATATGGTGATTGCCACTTCTTTGCAGAAGAAGGCCATTTCTACAAGTAGTTTGGTTGTGAGCACGCAGAGGGCCCACTGGTCAAAATGTTTTTTATGTTCCCTGTCACATATGAACTCCTTTCTAGGCTTCCTCTCGCATGCAACCATACGTGAGTGAGAAGCCCAGCCCCTGACAGGCAGACCCTGCCACACAGGTCACATATATGGTCAGTCTTAAATATGGAAATGTGTCCATATCATCCTTCATGTGCCACTTATGTAGAGGCCACTTCAGAATGGGGTGTTTGAGCTGCCTTACCTCAAATCCCCACTGCTACCATCGGCCAGCCTTTCCAAAAGTAATACTTAAATAAAAAAAATAAAATAAAGAAAAGCTTAAATAAAAAATTAAAAAATAAATAAAAATAAATTAAATTAAAATAAATAAATTTAGATAAATAAAATTAAGTTAAATAAAAAAAAAGTGCCTATTTACAGTATTCTTTTAAAGTGCACATTTTAAAATGTACCTTCCTACTTGGAAAAAGTGCATGGAAGATGAATTACCTGGTAAAAAGTGCACATTCCTACCTGTAAAAATGCATTCTTCCTATCTGAAAGAAAGTTTAACTATTTTTGCTTTTGAAACATGAGGAAGAAATTCTGTTTGTTTACAATTGTTACCACCGGAAAATATTTGGGATTCCACTCAGCAAAGGTAACAAATAAATCAGAGATGTCAGTACCAAAAATCTTTGAGATTTTGACAGGAATCTTTTCAAGAGAACTGGCCTATATTTTCCAGTTCTTTTTAGTGTTAAACAAGAGATGGTCTGAAGAGACTTTCTCCAAGAATTTCCGATTCTTAGCCAATCATATTGTCCGAAAAAATGTCATCAAAGGTTCTGTGAAGAAGTTCCTTCTTTTGAAATTGTTTGGTATTGACTTCTGGGATTGTGCTGAGGAAGATTCTAAGTGTCAAAGCACTCTTCGTAATTACCCAAAAAAAAAAAGAAAAGAATTCCCAAGACCCAAAATGGTAATTGATTCCAGGTGAGTGTTTTCTTGAGAATTCTTTGTCTTTATAAATTCCACACTTGAAATTAATTGAAATAATAAAAACAAACAAACAAAGAATGAGACTATGTCTGGAAGTCTTGGAGTTCTTCAGTGCTGAAGAAATTTTTGTTTTTGACATGTGAAATCCCAATCTGTTTAAATTGAGTTGAATATTCCACCCAGTAAATAAAGTTTCATTTTCATATCGGTTAATAATTCCACTTAGAAAACTGAGAGGTGGGAAGAGTAGAAAGTAATATAGAAAGGGGGAGGATAGAGAGAGGGGTATAAAGAAGAGGAATGGGAAGAGGAGGAAAAAGTAAAAGTGAAAAGAAGACAGTGAGAGAGACGAGGAAAAGGAAGAGAAAGGGTTTGTGCAGGAGGGGGGAGAAAGAGCAGAGGTGAATAGAGGAAGGAGGAGGATGGAACTAATATGGAGGAAGAATTAAGAAGGAATAAGAAGGGGAGGGAGAAGAATTGTAGATGAAGTGAGGGAAGAATAGATAAGAAGGAGAAGGGGGAGATTAAAGAGTAGTGGGAGGAGGAGAGAAAAAAATTGAAGCTGAAAGGAAGAGATATGAGAAAAGGGAGGAAGAAAGATTAAGAAAGGGTTTGTAGTAGTTAGTGAAATAGATCCCTAATTAGGACTGAGCCTATTCTAATAGTGACCACCCCAAGCGGAGTAGCAGGTTTTAATTCAGTTCTCGTTCTCCAAGACTGGTTGCCTAACCAAGGTTAAAGAGCCCAGTCTGTCCTATTATTACCCATAGCTGAAGGATTAATAGTTAGATTCAAACCTTTCCCAAGGGTATTAGTGCTGTGCGAACTGTAGCTTCGTCCAGGATTTGAACTCTGGTCAAAAAGGAAAACTCTGAATTCAAACCGGTTAATCTCTGCTTTAGAAATTAAACTTGTGTCACATCCTACTCGTCAGCAAAGGGTTGTAAATATATATATATTGGTAGACTTGAGAACTTTTCAGCACTGTTTTTTAATTAAATGTAAACAGACACACGTCTGTTATCGGCTTGTTCGCATACATCAAGCACGCTAGAGAGAGAGAGATGAGAGACTACGAGAGAGATAGCACCGCCCTTCATAATCGACAAGTGAGACAAGGAGGAGAGATAGTCGAGGAGAGAGAGACTTGTTTTTTTAAATCCCATTTTTTTGCAGATTTTGTTGATCAGAATGGTCGTTTATTTTTAATTCAAAACTCTGATATCTCCCCTCCTAGCTATGACGTTAAATAATAGGCGGACGTACGTTTTATTTCCTTGGTAAGTACCATTCTAGGAGAAGAAAATCTCTGAATTCAAATCCTATTAAAACTTGTTTAGAAATTACCTTGTGTCACATCCTACTCGTGTGGAGGTACTGGGAGATCTACAAATATATTATGGTAGACTTTGAGAACTTTCAAAGGCCACCTTGTACTAGTTTAAGATCTAATTGTTTAAACAGACACATGTTTGGCTTTGCTACATTCCAGCTGGCGTCTGTCGAGGAGAGAGCGAGAGGAGGAGAGACGAGAGAGACAGGAGAGAGAGAGAGAGAGAGAGACGAGAGATATGAGAGAATGTTTTTTTAAATCCATTTATTTGTACGTGTATTGCTTGGATCTAGATGTCTTGGTTTATTTTTAATCAAAATATCTATATTTCTCCCTATAACCAGTATGCGTTAAATTTAGGGACTGACTGTATCGTTTTTACCCTTGATGATTATGGTAACCAGTCTAGGAGAAGATAATCTAGCTTCAATTCAAATCTATTCAAAAACCTTTGTTGCTAAGAATAATCTTCTGACCTTGTGCTCACATCTAACTCACTTGCGGCGGCGCTCCTATTTCGGCTATTAGCAATATGATATATTGTTACGATTGAATATCTAGACCTGAGAACTTATTCAGCATTCTTTTGTTAGATTAAAGCTGTTCAACACACACAATAATTATTTGGATTTGGTCTACATCCAGCACACTGGACATCTGTTCTGTGACGAAATGAGACGAGACGTCGACAGAATATAGAATGTAGACGACTGCAGGAAGAGATGAACCTGGAGAGGAGATGGAGAGAGATGATCTTTAGCCATGTTTTTGAGAAACTTGTTGATCAAGTATAGTTGGTTTATTATTAACTTCATAATCTACTCATTTCTCCTCCCCTAGCCTGATATAGCTGGTACAAATACGTAGTGGGCATGCACCCTGGACACTATTTACCCTTGATTAGGTAATCTAGGTCTAGTGAATGAGGGAAAACAACTTATCACAATTTCAATTTCTAGAGTCTCGTTAAAACTCTGCTTAAGAAAATTCACCCTTGTGTCACATTCCTACCTATGCGGGTAGGCCTTGGTAAATACTCTTATTACTATATATTGGTACTCAAGCACTTAAAAACTTTTCACGCACTGTGTTGTTAGATTAGATCGAATCACTAACATACACACAGTTTGGTCTTGGCTACATCCATGTTGTCTGTTGCAGATTAGATGACCGCGACGACTAGAAGATGAGACGAGAATGAGAGAGAATGAGAAGAGAGCAGAGAAGTGAAGAGAAAGACCGTAGTTTTTTTAACTCCAATATTCTTGAGTGAAGTGATCCTAATGGTGGTTCTATTTTGACTTCAAAATGCACTGATCAATGGTTAAAATAAAGCAACAATGCAACAAAACTAAAAAAAAACCACCAATCATGTAAGCAGATATAACAACACCTCACTCATATAACACCTCGTTGCTAGAATTATCTATCTAACATACCAAAAAGAAGTCTAAACGTATCTATCTTCCGTTTATCCAAACAAGATTTTGTCTTTTTTTCACTTTTTTGTCTCTATACCCAAGATCTTTTTTATAAAAACAATTTTTAATTTAACTTATTAATTAATCTTTTTATCATCTTTATTATTATTGTATTAATTAACTTATCAACTTAATTCAACAAAAAATTGTTAAGTTATCCTAAACATTACACTTTAACAATTGCCTATAATCCTAACCAACTTTAAAATTAAAATCTAAAACTAAACTTTAAAATAAAATTTAAAACAACCAACTTCCTAAAATTTCTAAAAATAACACACTACACTCTAAAAACTTCACAAATTATTAATTAACTTATAAAACACGTTTTCTTTTTTTGGCTTCTAATACTCAATCTTCCTTTACACAACCCTTAATCTTATTACTGTAATCTTTCCCTACCAGTCTTTCAATGAATATCTAATTATTAACTTAATTATCAATAACCCTCTACCCATTCAATAATTACAAAAAACACGAATTAAGTTCAATAACTTTTTAAACAAATTTGTTAACTCTAACTTCTAAATTTTTTTAAACACCCTAAAAAAGATTTCTTAAAACACCCTCTAATCCTTACCTACTTCCAATCTTTTTAACAGCCTTTTAATTATATTTTATTAAATTAGCATCTCTATTAATAAATCTAATAATAATATCAACCCAAAAACATTAATTAAATATATTAAAAAAAATGTGTTAATCTAACTTCTAAAATTTAATTTGAAATTTTAAATTAAAAATTCTTAAACATAAAATT
This sequence comes from Doryteuthis pealeii, assembly GCA_023376005.1. Classification (NCBI taxonomy): domain Eukaryota; kingdom Metazoa; phylum Mollusca; class Cephalopoda; order Myopsida; family Loliginidae; genus Doryteuthis; species Doryteuthis pealeii. Next base: position 19,865 of record JALAJA010001607.1, on the reverse strand, counting down.
TAAACATTAAGCATAAAATACATTTAAAAATTTCGTCTCAATCTACATTTTAAAAATTAAATAATACAAATTAATTATTTTATTAATCATATTTACATCTTTTTTTTTAAAAATCCCTACATCTTAACCTCCAGCACCCAACATTAACTACCTCAGTTATTTTATTCCAAATTCATTCCCATACACCCACACATCTATCACATAGCGGTCTTAGCCTCCAGTCGCGCCCTTTAGACGTGTCCCACTGCGGAACCCTCAAGCTCCCTGGCTTCCAATACCACCCCATCAGCCAACTCAGTTATGTGCTAGCACAGGCTGACTTTATTGCGGTGAAGTGAGATGCTGATGGTTAGGTTTAAGCGCTTCCACCTCAGATGCAGCAAAACAATCTCCTTGGCCTACCTGCTAATGAAAGTGATCCTCAACTGTAGGCAATACCCAACTTTAAGCCACCCCGGCGCCGAATATAACTATATGACTGGTCCTCAATTTTTTCAATGTATCATCAATAACATGAAACAAAAGGTGTGCTTTAAATAAGTATAAAATATTTTTGTCCTTTTTGACCCACCCTTGATTCTGGAAAAGATTAACGTTCCATTTATTGTTCATTTCTCTCTTGGTAAAAACAGCTTTCTAAACTTTTACTTTTTGACAACACCTTGCTAATCTCGAAAAGATTCACGTTCCATTTATTCTTTAATTCTATCTTTGGTACGAAAACAGCTTATAAACATTGTAGGTACTTTTTGACACACTTGTATACTGAAAAATATTAATGTTCCATTCATTAACTTTTATTCTTGGTACAATGCAAAGCTTCAATATCGGCCCTTTTATGAACACCACCTTGTATTCTGAACAAATTACAAGTTCCATTCATTAGTTCTTTCTATCTTGGTAAATACGCTTCCAAATTCAAGCACTTTTTGACACACCTCTGTATTCTGAAACAAAATTAACGCTCCATTCATTCTTCATTTCTATTTTGGTTAAAATACAGCTTTAAACTTGATGACTTTTTGGCACTACCTTGGTATTCTGTAGAAATGTACATTCATTCATTGTTCATTTCTTCTTGGTAAAAACGCTTTAGAACTTTGTACTTTTGACACACCTTGTATTCTGAATAGGATTAACGCCTTCCATTGTTGGCTCTCATATCTATTCTTCGTAAATTAAAAATGTAACTGTATTCATGAATTGTATTTGATTCTATTATATAATGTCTGTATATGTGTGATAATTTCAGAACTTATATTGCGTTAGCATATATGTTATAGGTTATTTCGTAGATGAGTAAACCATGATATTACAGATAACCCACGACAAAAAAACAGAACCCAAATTTATCTATTTACTTTTCCATTCTACACACCTAACCCTAAACCCCAACCGCATAACCAACCACTAAACGTTGTAACTCCCCTCAACCTCTGTTTGAGAAAAAAAAAAAATTCAAGTCTGTTAAGATATAGGTTGTGTATTTCTTTGCAACAAAATCACAAATTAAATGGGGTTTCAGAGTAATGTGTTCTCTCTGCTTGACGGCGGGAGCGGCGCCCGGCAAACAAGAACGACCGAGCCCTTCAAACGCCTTATTCCGCAGGCTCCTACACACCACCTCATCATCTCACCAAGCTTCTGAAGTCCGCAACCCACTGCTCACTGCCCCTCCACCACCCACTTTCCTCCTCACTTATACTCGGTTTCCCCTCTAAATGCCACATCGGGCACATCAGTCGAAGCCTTGCGCCCGGGCACAATTCTCGGCATTTCGGTATGGACGCGTGTAGGGCCCCAAACATCCGGGGCCACCTGAATTGCACCTCCGCATCCAATCCTGCGCCTCCAAAGCTCCATTTCTTTGCATTCGCCAGAGGCGCCGCGGGTTCGACTCTGTGCCAACGGCAAGCGAATGTCTTGCACCTTTTTTCTAAATGACGACCGGCTACAGTACTCGTTCTCCGTCACATATATCAAGACTGCTTCAAGACCGTTCTTTGTAAGGCTCATGCACTAACCAACAACAAGATTGGAATATAAGAAAATCATTTCTAACCACAAAATTATTCAAAATCCGCGCGCTTTTTCTCGTCAAACAGAATTTCTACTTCTCTCAGAATTGGAAATTGCAAATCATATTTCATGTTTATTCGAGTTTCTTTTCGTAAACAAAAAATATTTTCCAGCGACCCATAGCACATCCATACAATCACTCAGTCCCCATTGAACTTTTTCTCATTGCTTACACCCACTCTTATCCGATAAATAAATTAACTCGTTTCTTTCCCATCTCTTGTATTTGTAACAAAAAGAAACAGTATTCTTCTGACCTGCGGATAAAAATTCCCCTCTATTCGTCTCGGCGTGGAAAGCATGCATTTCTCACCACTCTCACTTCTCATCGCTACCGTTGCCAACTCTGCTGCCCCTTCTCTCTCTTACATCCTTTGCCACTACTCTGTCCTATCCTATCTCTACTCCCTCTCTATCTCATCCTTTACCTCCGCATACTCACTCTCGTAAACTATTATATCAATCCTATCACCTTCTCTATCCACTCTATCCAACTCCTCCCCCAATCTGTAAATACAACCATCCACTCTCATAATCACCCTACTCCCTATCCTCCTCACTCTCCACTCCCACTCTATACTACACTTCTATCCGTCTATCCCCTATCTACTTTGATCTAATTACTCTATCTCCCATCTGGTCAAATATCAATCCATCCATATATCCTAACTACCTATCTATCGATCTATCTATCCTATCTAGTCTATCCTATTCTCATCTATCTCATCTACGTTACATTACTCCTTCTCCATCTGTCCTAAACACGCTATCATCTATCTACATATTATCTCCATCTCCGAAATATCACATCCATCTTATCCTCAACCTGCCTCCTACTCCTATCGGCTCTGCTTAGATCCCCTATCTATCTACTACTATCTATCTATTTACTCCTATTCCATTGCTGTAAATACCTCTACTTATCTAACTATCACCCCTTCGTACATCTCTACTGCTATCTATCTCCCATCTGTAAACTATCCCAACTCAAATCGTCACCCTACAATCTCACTGCCTCTATCTATCTGTCCCCAGGCTCTACTCTATCTATCGTATCTCATCCTATCTATCCCTACCGTCCTATTCTCCACTCTAGCTTTATCTCATCTATCTATTGCTATTCTCATCTCATTCCCTCCCATCTCTCGCCTAAACAGGCTGGTCCCTAATCTACTCTTCAGATCTTATTATATCTCTCCATTTGTACAATATCACATCCACCTATATCATAACTGTCCCTAATCTCAACTCTCGTCTGCTAATCTACTACACTCACTCCCTCAATCCTATCTACTCTATCTATCCTATCTACAATTATCCACCTCACTCCTGCTGACACATTATCATCCCCATCATCCACCCTCCATCTACCGCTCTCTCTATTCACTCCCTCTCTGCTCCCTCTCTCGCCTCCCTCCTCTTCTGTCCTCTGTCTCTGGATCTCCCTGTCCTGTCTGTCCTGTCCTGCTGCTCTGTGCGCTCCTGCTCTCCGTCTCTCTATATACCCACTCAACCCCCGCCCCTACCCCTACCCTATACTTCACTATTCCCTCACACTCCAGTAGCCCATATAAATCCTATCCATTTTATCTGTACCAATACTCTCACTCTACTCAAGGGCAATATCCATATGTGCATTATACTATCGCTGTTTATCTATCCTATCCTCACTCTATCTCCCCATTCTGCTTCATATCCTATTTTATCTAATGTCATTCAGTTCATATTCCTATCTTCTATCCTATCTATCTACGTCATATTCTTCTGTGCTCATTCCTTTTTTCATAGCCTCCTTCTATTCTCACTCTATCAATTTACTCTCATTTTGTTCTATGTTTATTCTATCTTCATCTCTATCGAATCTATCAATACTTAGTCTGTCCATCATCTATCTTATTCCCAACTCTGTTCACTATCTATCCTATCTAGCTATCATCTATCTATCTATCTTAAGTCATCATATCTATCATATCTATTGATTCATATATTTCTATCTATGTATTATCTTAGTCTGTTCAATAATTCTCCTCTATCTATCTATCTATCTATTCTCTACTATCTCACTAATGTGTTTTATTGGTTTCAACTGCGTTCCTGATTTATTCACCAAAATGGAACCCTTATACCTTATTTTCAAAAAAATTGCAGAACCATATCAAATATCTTCCTGCGAATGAACAACCCCCACTGCATTATTTTAAAAAGAACATTAATAAAAAAAAATAATATATATTTATTCCCATAAAACATAAAAATAAAACATTAAATAATAAAAAATAGGCAGGTCTGTGTGTTAGCAAGTTATAAATTTTCTTAGTTTAAATTGAATTAAATGTGAATGTGCAATCTGCTTGCTTTACTGTAAATTGGTTTTTTAACTATTGGATAATTCAATTTGCATATTTTGGGCCAGCGAGCACGAGCAACAGCAACGGCAGCAGCCACCCAGCAGCTGGGGCAAGCGGCATTGTCCAATCTTGTTTTCAATATTTAAACATTTAGAAACATGTTTAGATTGCATAGAATATTATGTAAACAGTATAAGAAGGAAACCTCGTTAAATAAAATGATTTTTGTCATGAATCTCGCCACATTTCATTAAGTTATATAATCAGAAAGAATGATGTGAGAGGAACTCTTTAAATTTACCTGTAACGGAGAAATACGCATTGGAAATCTTAATAATAACCCACTGCTTATATATAAAAAAAAACAAAATAAAAATACAATATGTTTCGTAAATTCTCTGGAAGATGTTTGGGAATGAGGCTTGATGATTAGTATCTATGCTGCGTTATTCGACATGTCCTCATCTTCAATTGTGTTTATCTGTACAATTTATCCGTGTAAGCTGAGATTTGAGAACTAGCGACTCAATTAGAAATTGTTATAATCCCTGCTTGATCGATCATTTAAAAAAAAACCAAAAAACAAACAATATTGGAATTTCTCTGCAGTCTTGAGGATGAGGCTGATGATAAACTATTATCTGTGTTATTCGGACTATTGTTCTCATCTTCATTGTTATCTGTACAATTATCCTGTAACTGAGATTTGAACTAACGTCAATTAGAAATTTTTTAATAATACCACTGCCTTAATATAAAAAAAAAGCAAAAAAAAACAATATTTAGAATTTCTCTGAAATGTTTCCAGATGAGCTTGATGATTAGTATTCATCTGCGTTAGTCGGACTATTGTCCGCATTTTCATTGTTATCTGTACAATGTTTTGGCCGATATGCCCTCCGGCTTCTTCACGGTTATTTCTTTGTCGGACTCGGGAACCTTCTTTTTCGGACTCTTCGTTCAAAGGTCCGTGAGGCTGCTAATTACAAACAAGTAGGTTCCCGACAGTCCCTAAAAGAGGTCTCCTGAGTGCTCACGGTTGGTTGATCAACGACAGAGATGTTATCCACCATTGGAGGCTGGATAAAATATAAAGGGCCTGTCAAAGGGTGTATCGCTCCTTTTTTGTAAGGTTGCACGGGCCATCAGCAGACAACATGCCCTGATTAATTCTGGATGAATTTCTCTATCAGGAGAAAAAAATAGTATAAATCTGGGCAAGTGGTAGACCCCAGTTATTTTTGTTGACAATAAATATGTTTTGGGAAAAAAAACTTCTTTTACTAACTGTAGGTACTTGTGTTTAAGTCGGACCATTGAAGAAGAATTTATTGTTTCGACTTATAAATATTCATTTGATAAGATTGAAAGCTCAAGCCAGTATGAGAAGACTAGAAGCCATCCAGAGCTGTCATTTTTTATGTATATACAATATATATAAAGTATTATGTACAGTCAGTTGTCTCGCCAATGAATACATCCTTAACACTAAACAGAACCTTAAAAGAAAGCTGTAAGTATGTGCAGTGCCAAATCTTCCCACTGTTTTGAGTGTCTTACTGATTGCGCTGACAAAAACAGCCATTCGAATTCGAGTTTTTAATTCAGTCTCGAACGCTCACATAATTACTCAAATTTATCATAGCACCAGCGAATCATGAATCCCCCAATACATCGTATATATGTCTATATAGCCATGTCATAAACAAGAGTGATAGAGAGAGGTGTTTGGTGATAGAGAGAGAGACAGAGAATAGAGTTAAGATTGAGTTGAGATAGACTTTAACAATCTGCTCTTTTCATCTTCTGTATGAACAACTATTACCTAACTAACTGGGGTCAAGGGGTTACCAACATCATGTATTTTTCCATCCCCTCTGAAAAACAATGGCGCCCTTAGAAATTCTCAGTACAGCTCTGTCAAAAAAACCCCATGCCACCACATAATTATGCAATGCACACACGCACAACACACACGACACACACACACACAGCACACACCACCACATATATAATAGTATATATATATTATTTATTATATTTATTGTATTTATATGATACCATGCTGAGAACTGCCAAGAGCCAATGGCCGATAAGATTGGTGTCTGAGAGAAGAAAAGTCAGATTGATGTGTGATGATAGATGATGATTGATGAATTTTGAAGTCACCTGTCTGTTGGTGCCATAAAAAAGTTAGAGAGCACAATGGCAATGAGGTAGCTACCTGCTAGCTAATGTTTCCCCATTTATTTTCAGATAAGCCCATGGCTTTTTCGGAAAGACCATTATTCTGTTAGAATATTTTTTTAAGACTGTTGGAATCTGTTATTGCTACAGAAGAAGGCTTTTCATGCTCATTTTATGTTAGCATTCAGCCATGATGTATGTTCCCAGATAGAAAATCAATACTGTTAATGGGTGTAAACTAATAGACTATGAGCTATTAACAGATAGATTTTCAAACTCTTTCCAGACTAGGAATCCCATGACTTCTGAAGGCCTTACAGGAATCGAGGGCTAAGAGTTCTAAGATTTCAAATTACTTCTAATTCCTCACACCGCTTCCTGCTCTGCATTATATATATATATATACTATATATATATATATATATACCCTATACTATATAATATACATATATACCAAACCCCTCCGCCTACGAACAAGGATATAGGTCCAATTTTCATTAGCGGAGTTCACAAAAAGTTGCGTGTTGAATTGCAGAGTTTTCTTCTCCAGACCGGTTGCCTAACAAGGTTTAAAGCAGTTGCAAGTCTCCCCTTACATTTATCCATTAGCTGGAGACGAGGAGGATTCTATAACCATTCCCAAGTAGGTATTAGCACAAGTGAAATGCAATACCAAATCGCAGGATTTGAACTCGGGACGAACAGTTCATCTCCGCATTCCAGCACATATATAATTTAAAATCAAGATCAATTGGTAATCTATCTTTAGCTACATAAGATGAGAGTAATCTCCCTTGTTTTTCACTTTGAGGAAGCCTTATGTTTTGGTCAAACCATTTTCATATCACCGTAAATCTTACACTGAAAAACACGAAAATAACATAGAATTGTGTTCGTAATAACACAATTAAGTTCATTATTGAATAATGGAAGGACCCAATAAGGCTTCCTCAAAGTGAAAACAAACAAGGGAGATACTCTCATTTATGTAGCTAATGTCAGTATAACGATCAGTCAGTATGTTTAAGAAGTTAACTAGTTATACTGGATTTATTGATTATCTTTTATTCTTCCATATATATTGTGACATTTTAGTCCCAATTCATTTCTGCAGATGTGTACTTAATTCTTACAGATATAAGAGATTTAGTATTACATTTTCAAGGGGAAAAAAGAAAATAAATTAAACGCTAATAACATTTCTAAACATTGTAACCTCAACAGGAAAAAAAAATTGGAGTTCAAAGCACTAAATGATGTTCAGGGTTAAGATTTTTAAAAAATAATATTTTAAATGTAGTATTTAACTGACCGTTGTCAGACAAGGTTGGATGTGATACAAAGATTTTCAAGTATAAATGGCCATTGGCACTTACTTATTTTATTATAGTTAGATAGTAATGCATTGCAATCTAGGCTTGACTTAGTTATACCACAATGGAATAACTATTCAGGAAAAATGATAGATGAAATTATCTCCCCGCCGCCACGAGGGCAAATCAGCCAACATACGATGTTGGAGAAAAATCAAATCCTTCCCATATATCATATAACAGGTGTTGATCTTACACGTACGCTTTAACAAGCGCCTCCATCCACCGCCCACTTATCAAAGGGTTGTTTAACCAATCTGTCCCACGCCCAACACTATTGGCCCAATCAAGGGCCCTATCTCTTATACCGATAAGAACTACCACTGGAGAGGATGCTTGTACTTTAAACAGCACTTCGCGAAACGACGCGAGTTAGAAATCATTCTACTGGCACCTTAACTCAGCTTGATAATTGTTGCATAGCGCCTTCTTTACCGGCACTAAATAGGTATATGTTATATACTCGGTCTGTTCACTAAGACCAAAATCAGCATATAACGTTATATACTTTTCTTTAATTATTACTCTGTCGTCTATCTTTTCTGCACGCTTTGCTTCTGATCGTCTATCATCTATCTTGGTCTGGCTATATCTTCTAAGGTCTCGCTCTGGGCATTCCCTATGAGGATTACCATGTCTGGTTTCTCGTTGGTGGGATCATTCCTATCAGAAAGCCGCTGTGTCATTGTATTAGTTTTAGTCAATAAACCAAAAGGACTCTCGATATGTGATGTTGATTTTACTTCTATTACCCAAATCCTCCACCCAGACAGGATCTGCGTCAGATGCCTTTAATGTTGCTAGCTCGGCTTCTAACTTCTACCTGTGATCTAGAGTGAGTTGCTGACTCGTTAAACCGGAACGGGCTTTCTATAGGGGGTTTCCGGTTCTCACGGTCTAATCTCAGAAAGTAAGGGTCAGAGTGAGGTCAAGCGCCGTCACTCACCCTCAACGCACATCAGCTGTACTAATCGCGCATAATGATTTCCTTAACTTACTTATAAATTATTAGGGATATATCCAATGTGAGTTATTAACAATAAGTCCTGCCACAAATGCCATAATTTGCATACTAGCACCTCTTTTTTGTACTACTTTTGTTAATATATGTGTCTAATTTCCATACTGTGTTCGGTCTTTGTCCATTTGGCCCGAACACAAATATTGCTTTGGCCACCTGAGATTTAAGAGCACTACCACTATCTTGACCCAACGTAATTCTCTTAATACCCTTATGTCTCATCGCTATTCCATTTCCACCAAGTTCACTCACTCGTGGGAAATCCCAAGGTCAAAGGATAATCAAATTTCAGCCTCCATTCCCATGTCGTCACAAGTAATGCGCAACTGCAGCCAGCACTATACTGGCATCACCTATTGGACTAACTTTAGTGCAAAGTTTGCCAAATTTGGTATTATCTTGTTTTATCAGTCCTAATCGGAAATGTCTTTATGAGTAACTTAATTTTGTTAATGATGATGTCGATGATATTGTCTAAATCCGAGGGGGACATTCAGACAGGACTCATTTGGCGCACACGTAGTGCGCTTAACCCAGCTCGAATCTGAAGACCCTCTTCACAAATCTTGAGCCTTAATATATTCTCACTAAGCTCACCACGATCTCGTCTCTCTAACCCTGAATACAACAAACAAAGTGATGATCTATATACACATCAAAAAATAGATATTACAAACAACACATAGGACTCCTGAACCATTTCAATGCTCCATTAAACTGATACATATCTACAGGATTATTTCGCACGACACCTATAGCCACCTCAACAACAATCTCTCTTATAATATACTCTCTATTATGTCTCTACCTCTATTCCTCCTAAGAGTAGTATATCATAAGCATGATAAAAAATGTATCACTAATATAAACAATACCCACACAATACAACCATCTACTATACACAAACCAGCGTGCCTAGTAGACATGGTCGACTTACTGTGTTCTACAAGTCACCAAAACCAATGTACGATTACAATGCTCCTATGAAATATTCTCTCCGGCCATCTGATTCTTACATATGATAATATATATCTCCTCCACAACCATCCTATTACAACACTGCACAATCACTATTCTAATAACGCACTCATATACATACATATTAACCTCTTACCTAAGTCCTATCAATATTGTAGTCATATCCACTATATTATCAATATATAATTATAAATATTTAGTATCATATATACTATAAAATAAAATTAATAAAAGTTTCTAGTAGTATGTTTGATTGGTCTTGCTCCCTTTTCTTCTTCAGTCAGTATTTTAGCCCTTATGAAGAGCTTATGCTCGATACAACTAATAGCCTAGACGTTCGTCTCTTGACGCTCAGCCTGTCATTATCTTTATTACCATATGCTGCTACTACTTACGTAATCGGCATTTTATACAGATTAGCTTCCTAGCGGCTTATCACTGAAACTTAGCTATTACCTTAATCTATATACAGGCTACTAATGTCCATACATTACCTTAAATTGTTTTTCATTTGGCCCACACACGTACCCTTATACAATAGACTTATATCTGTTCTGTCTTTACGAAAATCCTGATCCTTCTTTTTTTCTATAAAAATGCTCCTTTTCGTATCCCTGGATTGCATGTTTTGTAGTAATTTTTACAAACATTCAAAACTCTCTGCTGGGTCTTTTTTTCTACATCCCGCCAAGCTTGGATCTACCAAGCACGGCTTTGGCCTATATTAAATTCAATCATATATAAATATCAGTACTCTATTATATTATATATATATGATATATATAACTTATATATGAATAAGCCTCACCTTTTCAACATGTTTCGTCACTGTTTAGGAGTGTGACACAAGGTTGATATAGCTAAATAGTATGTATCTTATCGAATTCCGACTCTGCAATGAGCAGAACTCTCAACACAACACAATGTTAATAAAGTGGAGTTAACAATTCTCTGAATCAGAGTTTTCCTTCTGCCGTGATCGGGTCACTGGTTAAACTACACAACTTTTACTCCTCAACCATAACCCACGACTACACGCTCTCCACCAACTCTACTATGCATTATCTAGATCAAATGCAGATACCAATTAACACTATATATATTATAATCATTTATATAACTTATCGACCAATTACTTATAGGTAGTTAGCTGAGAAACCAATGGTTAGTGCCTGAGTTCGGCATACACGGCGCCTCGCCAACCTCAGCTGTAACTAAGTAACACAGAAATATTCTGTGCGTCTAAAGTAAGAGCTGATTTTCAGGTGGGGCGCGCTCCACCCTGCAGTACGACAAAAAAATAATCGTCGATCTAGCCGCTAGTGAAAAAGGCGATTAGGCACTTCCCTCGCTGAGCGTCGGGATTGATACAGACTTTAACCCAGCCCCGAATGACTTTTATACTTACTTCTTACCTATCACCTGGATGACTCTGTACATCAATATGCATTACATTCGTGATGGTTCCAATGACACTATGCAAATGCATTTAGCACTTATTACACACACGACAACACATCATTAAGACTATACTCCTATACATCATATACTCTTCATTATATTATAAAAATAGTATTATATATATATAATATATATGCATGTAGTACCATACCATATCATATATTTTATCTGACACACACTTATTACGAGATGTATGACACTCCACGAACATATCGTATGTAGGTTAAGTAAAACAAACAAAATGTGTTATTTTTTAATGCTCTTTAATAGCGGACAATTTTTGGGAGGATATGGCTTAATTGAAGTCTCTTACCTAATTCTTTTTGAAAACAATTAGTTAATGTAATTATAATGAATTTAGGAGGTTCAATATATATGTTGAATTGATCTAGCGCTAAACAAAATCGATGAAATATGTCAATTCCCTGAATTGAGGTTGAATGTGACCACTCATAGGGCATTGAAGATTCTCTTATACGTAATCCGTATGTTTCTAGCCTATACAATTGAACATATATTGCCGCTAAATTCTTAGATTATTAACTAATTAATTTTCAAAATTAGGTATGACTTCAATTAAGGACCACAATAATCCTCCATGAAAAAGATTTAGTTAACGCGCGTATACATATAATATATATTATATATAATATATATATATATATATATGCATGTATCACTTATTACTTTGTGACCAAGGTACCATGCATTACATTCATGACCGTTCTCAACCCAAAACACCACATGACCGCGTAGAATACGTGTTTGATGTAGAGATGAAACTGAAAAATGATAGACCCGTACTGATGCATTATGTTAGTTTGTTTTGTCCTCCAATTATTCACATGCGTGCAATGTCGTTAGTGCCCGTGAGTGCTATTGCGTTTTCGCGCGGCGACTTGCTTGCAGTGGGACATTTTATGATTTCATATATTTAACATAGAGTCTTTAATAATGTCTTTCCGAAGCTCCGAGTGGGAGTGATTTGTGCTTACAAATACTTGTTTTCCTCCAAATGATTCAGGTTTCGCCATGTTGATGCCTGCCCCCCACCCCAACCCCTCACCAGCATACACACCACCACACGCCGCTCACTCAGTTCTTATCTTCACCCCCCCCCGTCATTCTTGTTACGTTTATTTTTCACAAGTAAAAAATTGCCTTCGTGTTACTTACACGACTGATCTACTATCGTTTCACACTGGCAACACTTATTAATATTATTATATATTGATTTACTTCGCATTACTAGCTAAATATATGCACCCTCCGGGGGTGCAATGTATTTAACGTTTGATTATTATGATAAGAAATACTAATAATATTAATAAATTAGAAAGGCTAAATGAATAACTGACTTAAGACATGCAGAATAAAAAAGATTTGGAAAACAGAGGGCGGGTATAATCCGAAAATTATAAGAACAAAACACACTTCTGAACACTAAGACTATCCTCCACATCATCCACTTTCCATTACACCCATCTTTCATTAGGTAAAATTTTCCTAATTTACATTATTGTAGTAAAATAGGAAGTTCACCAGGATAATGTATTACTGTTGTGAGATTCTGCTTGTAAAATAAAATGTCCTTTTAAGATTATCACGAGATTTTTGTTTATATTTCTTAAGGATAAAACCCAAACAATTACGAAATCAATAAATACCAACACGATATTTTTAAAATACAATATTTCAAATATCAATATGCAAAATCTTAGCCTTTCGTTCATAACTGTTAAACCGCTTATTTGTTGATATATATATTAAATACCAGATTGCATGTCAATAGTACGTAAGATATGAATACAAACAGTATTATATGAATGTAAAACAATTTTATTAATAACTGAAGGTTTAAAAGATGAATCATGAGAATTGGACGTAAATAATTAAGGGAATTGTGACTTGAGTAGTAAATATAGTTTCTGGTTACAGACAGACAAACATACAATCTCCATGTATAATAAGATTATTATTCATTAGTCATTATTATTAATTCATTTTTACCAATTGGGCTTAGAGAACGGTGGCTGGGGATGTTCGTATTTTGTATTCAAATATAAAGCCGGCCATCATGACTCGGAAAAAGCCACAAAATCCCTGGGGCGTGTCTTCTAGTCCCTGAAAGACCCGAGAGCAGTTTATAATATTTTATTCATTTTGATTGTATTATATAAAATTATTCAGTTTTCTGCGATCAATAAAGTTCGAATGACCATTACAAGTTTAACCCTTTTGAACTTAACGCCATTGCGGAATTAGAAAAGATAAGAAAAAGAAGAAGAAACAAACCGAATTTACAAGAAATGATTATTGATACTATTTGAACATAATTAAAGTTGTATAGTTATTTTAATTTCAAATTAGATTATATACTTAATATATATACTATATATTATATATATATATTATATATTATGAGTAAGAAAGTGAATGAAAAACATCACACAATGCGTTAAGAAGAAAACAATTTATAATATAATCATAGCTGATACTGATCAATATTTCGATTTTACAAATAATCATCATCAGAGCTTCATGCACTCCGTAGTTTGGTTTGCGGTCGAGAGGAAAGTCAAAATTGAGTTTTACAAAACAAAAAACCTTAAATACTGCAGTAATACTTTTTTTTGCATTTTGTAAACTATTTTGACTTTCCTCTCCGCCCAGAACAATACGGGAAGTGAATGAGGCTCTGGTGGATGATTTTTGTTAAATCGAAATATTGATCAGTATCAGCTATGATTAATTTAAAATTGTCTTTCTTCTGTTAAACAGCATTGTGTGATGTTTTCATTCCACTTTTTCCTTTACTCAATTGATCGGATCATTCCTTCTTTATTACCTATATATATTAATATGTATATAATTATATAATAAATATATATATATAATATTATATTATTATATAAGATACTTATAGTGTGAGATGGTCACTGTTTCAAGCTTTTTTGCATGGAATGGACGTACACAAAGGGCCAGTATATTGGTTAGAGTGCTCAATATAAATAAGCTGCTTATATAAATTAAATAAGATAAATATATAAAAGGGTTTTTACACTATCTTATTATTAGGTGTACAAAAGGTATACATCACAACCAATATGGTTTTCATGCGATGCATCACAGGGTGAAGATGGTTTCAATGTAAGAAAAATCGAAAAAAATTACAAATTTTAAAAAATCAATAGACCACGGAGGATATTGCGTATGATTGGATAAATGATGTGTGTATGTATGTGAAGGTGAATTGAATGTGTGCGAGCGATGTTAATGGGCTGCAATAAGTTTGCGTAGCGTGAGTAACTGGTCACACGCATTCGATTTTTCCTCTACATTTGAAACAGTCTTCACCTGATGTTGTATCGCATGAAACCAATATGGTTGTGAATATTCCGTTTGTCAACTAAATAAATAGATATGTAAAATCATTTTAATATTATATCTTATTAAAATATATATATATATATATATGTGTGTGTGTGTGTGATTGTGTAAGAAAAGAAGTGAATCCCGACGGTATGTAGCTATGTATTATGAAATTGAAAAAAACCACAGGTTAAATGAGTTGAGAGTGGTTAACAGGTTATTGGCCGACGCTGCAAGTCGACGGCCGAGCAATTAGCGTGTGTTTCGATCTACTATTTAGATCTCTCAGGGAATTGTTGGTATTTGCGATACACACATTTATATCTAAGTCCACACACTCACAAAAAAAGAATAAGTGTTGTACGGTATATTTCAGAACCGTAATGTTTTCAATCCTATATTTTCAATCTCTGTTGTACGCAATTCGGCCTATCTTATAGCTCTGCTGATGAGGCCCATAATGAAGGCACGAAAATGTACATACACGGGATTGTCGATTAAGATTTGAAAACCACATTACGGCTGGTGTGTTCTCCACCAAACAGAGAGCCGGGTGCTTGTCCTATCTATAAGCTCTGCTGATAAGGCCTTATATGTACAACAAGACTTCGGATTTTCAATCTCTATTTTTTAACGCTTACAGTGCTTACAGATAGATATAGAAGAAAAAACTTGTGTAATTTATATAATTATTAAACACAATTTAGATTTCTCAAACATTAGGTACGACTTAAAATTAAGCACAATTCTCCCAAAATTTGTCTGGCTCAATAAATGCTCTATTCCTTAAACATCACTTAGAATAGTGTTTGTATATAACATATCTTTAATTTGGATAATTATATATATATACTTCTATATAGAACTTATTTAACTGATGTGCTATAAAGTATACTCATATTATTAAAATGATATTTATCTTGACTTTATATCAAATTTAATTTATCAAAAAGGCCTTCGGATTATAATGAGTAAGATGGAGTAAATAAGAATGTAAAATTTTTAAAATTAATTAAAGATAATTTCTTTGATGTAGACGTGTCCATACTATATTTTATTAAATGCTTTATAATAAAATTAGCTCATACTAAAAATCAAATGTTCACTTTAGGCTTTTAGTTCGGACTCTATATTCATCTTTAACTAAATGTTTATTGTTGTCGTATTATATCAAATCTGCAATCTGGCGCAAGTTTTTACTTTTTAGAGTATATGTGAAACTCAAATTAAAATTGAACAATAGCACATTTACTGCCTCTGGTTGCTGACGGTCATGGAGGTTACAAAATACACAGGACTGTAATACATGCTCGCCTGATATCTCTGAGTACTACTAGGTGGCTTACCTCTATGACTTTGAGCACAGCCTTGGATTCCACGTGTCCTAGGAATAAACGTTAAATTGCCATCTAATTGGCGAGTCATGTTGTAATTCTGAAGCTCTGGGAATGTGAGTAACCCATCAACGCCATTACTCCCAGTTCCACCCTGACTCTGTGGTAGTGCCAGCAAGCCCATCCTATGGTGTTAAATAGAAACATGAGTTTGAAAAAATTGTCGTATCAAGTTTAAAGAACCAAGTCTGCTCTAATATTTGCCTATTGCTGCTAGGAAGAATAGCTCGATTCATACCTTTCCCAAAAGGTATCGATGCTACGTTTAAATCCCAATGCGTCTCATCCAGGAGTTTAAACTCTGTTAGATGTGGTCTACCATTACACGATGGAGCATCTCTGTCTATCTATAACCCCAAAAAGGTTGATATGTCATTAAACAAAGAAACCAAAACACAAAATAAAATAAACTTGGTTAAACTTTGAACCAGGAATCTGTATTATGCCTCAGAGATACGTGTTTGGGATTGTCTTACCTTTGCCAGCAAAAGTTATCTTCCCTTTGGGTTCCCGTTTTTGACTTCCACCGGGGGTTTTTTTTATTTAAGGCGCCTGTTTTGAACTCTCGGCCTCTTCTTACTTCTTCTCTCTTTCTTCTCTTCTTCTTCTTCTTCAGCAGCACCCTCACGCAATGGGTTAGACTTTTATGTCTACACCCTTCTCGTGTGGGGGCCTCTGTCCCCAACGCAACGCTAGTAAGTGACATTGCCCTATGGACTCTCCATAACTATTCATTATTTCTATATGTACAATTAGGTATCTCTTGTATACTTCCTTATTGTATCTCTATTCACGAATGTGTCTTTTTTATATCCTCTTTGTATTTCTGTTATACGTATAATTTCCATGTGATTGTGTATGTAACACTCGTCTCGGAGTTGTTTTCTTCAACTTATTATAACTTTGAACCTTACACGTTGGTTCAAAGTTAACTGACCTGAAAAAATGTAAAATATTTTTAGATAAAATAACTCGTTGCATAATCTTTTATTCATCAATATATCAACACTGAAATTTCATTAAATTCTGTTTATTCCTGGTTTTTGGTATTTTTTTTATTTCGGCGGGGACATACGATAGTGAATTTAGGTCCGTTAAGTTCGATTTAACCCTAAACTTTATCAACAGATAATACAGTTTACGTTTAGTCTAATGCTTACTGTTTGAATTCATCTTAATATACACATATGTGCTAACAGTAAAAGTATTCACATTTATATGTGTGTATGTTTGATGATATAATGTATGGAAGTACATAAATGTAAAAAAAAATGCTTGCAGCTAATTAATATCGGATTAATTAAACCGAATTGCAGTTGACATTTTGATGATTAGAAGAAAATGATAATGGATTATTAATGAAAACTCATCCATGAATTTAATTTCTTCATTGAACAAATGTCAATGTTTATATATATATTAAATAAATATATGTATATATCTTTTATAATGAAGATTGTGAGTTTTTCTGTCACTGTAACCGAAACTATATAGTACAACTCAAGTCACAATTCCCTTAGTTATTTTACATCACATTCTCGATTTTATTTTATTTAAACCTCCAATTATTAATAAAATTGTTTTAACATTATTAATACTGTTAACCCTGTTACATACTGACAGCATGCAATATAATATTTATATTATAAAAACAAAAATACGGTTACAGTTATTCATCGGAAAGAGATATTCGCATAGATTTAATTGAATATATAAAAAATCGAATTTTATAAAATATGTTGCTTATAGTCATCTATTCTTACTTCTGTTTCTGTTTATTTTAATGAACATATGAGCAAAATTCCTTCAATGAATCTTAAATGAAATCCATTAAAGATAAAATATTTAGTCATTATATTTATTATTTACTTCCTCTTTTAACTAAATACTTGAATTAGAAAAAAATAAACAATGAAAGAGGGTAAGTTTAAGTTTTTCTATTTTTTATTATATTCCTCTGTTTCAAATCTTTTTATCTGTATTCTTTATTTAGTTTCATTAGCCTTTCTAATTTAATACAATATTTTATTACATTAAAACTTATAATACTTGCCCCCTTGAGGGTGCATATATTTGCTAGTATATATTAATTAAAGATAAACCTAATGAGTCAGATTAAACATACTAAAAGTTTCGCTTAATGCTCTTCAGGGGTAAGATCCGAACTCTTAAAATTTAACTACGTTTAGTTGGCAAGGGTGGGTATCGAACTAAGAAACTTGCGATTTCTAGCCGAACACTCTGTTGGGGGTTTTGGTATATATAAAATGTGCGTCAGATGGTCACTTCTACATTTATAGACTCGCCTATGGGCACGTGACCCTGGGAGAGATTCCTATTGTCCAAGTCACTGGCAAGTGTATACTGCTGCAATGTTGTTGTGAAATTTATACTAGCCTGATTCTTGACCTTAGTTCATTCCTATTTGGATCATCTTGGACGTCGGACTTACAAAGAATACTATAACACCGAACTTATTAACTTTGCTTACTTATTTTACTACTTCTGGGACCCAAGGATGGCGGCCAGATACTCAACAGAGTTATGGGCCAAGCACGCTTCTACTGGCGCTCTACCGACTAAGCTAACCCGGCCCCTTTTTGTAATTGCTTCAAAATATAATATAATTAACTTTACTTAATGCTTCAAAAGAAAATTTTCAAATTCATTTCTTACGCCTGAGCAAAGGCTAATTTGTGATCTCCCCCAACGTTCACTGTACTTTGTATAGTAGTTGGCGTGTTTATTTTATTGACAGGTTAATTTGTCTTAGTTTCTGTGTGAGGCAGAATTCTCTAACTGTTCTGACCACGCTGCATAGGGTTCTTTCTAAAAATGGTTACTCGTTCTCTGTCGGAGGAGACTTATGGTAATACACGCTGTAATGAAGACTTGATAAGTTGAAACAGCTGTACGAGTGAAATTCCACGTCGCGCGCGTTATTTGCTTATTCATGAATTATTTTTCAATAATCATTGAAATTTATACAAGTATTTATAACGGATCTCATAAATATGCCTATCAAAAAATTAATAATAATCAATTATACTTTACTTAACAAATGCTTCTAAAAGCAAAATTTTAATTTTCAAAGTCTCTTCCTCCCCGCCTCTCTCTCTTTCTCTATATTATATATATCTTAATCTCTATATTATCTACTTACAATCTTACTACACACATCACACACACACACACACCACACAATATATACTTAGCCTCTGTTGATTGAGTTTAGTATATTGCACACATATGATGAGAGAGATAAAATACTAATACATTATATATATATTATACAATTATAATACTATTAATTTATTGCACTATTTGACTATTACTGTTAACAAAAAAAAAATAAACCAGTATTTTAAAAGTTATGGGTGTTTAACTTGGCATAATTATCCTTAAAGAAATTCCAGTATAGTTATATATAATATATATACCACTATATATAATATATACACACACCACATAATTATATACACACACATATAATATATACATAAATATACACAACCACACAATATATATATACCACACACACCAATATATAATATATATATGTATTATATATACACGCCCATTATATATAGTATACATATATATAGTAACACACCCACACGACACACAGCTAAACAGCACTAATATAATAATA
>JALAJA010001606.1:0-16248 GCA_023376005.1 Doryteuthis pealeii | reverse complement strand
GGGGGGGAGAGAAAGAGAGAGAGGAGAGGTAAATGACAGAAAGATATATAATATATATAGAGATAGATGAAATATGTATCTATATAAGAGAGAGAAAGAGAAAGAGAAGAGGAGAGAGGTAGAGAGAGACCAAGAAAGTGAGAGAGATAGTATATAGATGAAAAAATAGAATACGGTATAATAGAATAGAGAGATCACATTGGAAATAAAAGTTGAAGATAGATGTATAGATTTTAATATAAATGATATATTATTTATATATATATATATATAATATATATAGTATATATATATATATTATAAAGAGAGGGTGAAGAGAGGAGTAGGAGAGAGATGAAAAAAAAGGGTAATGCATGTTGGCTTGAATTCACCGTAGATAAAAGTGAAAAAACCCAGATGAGAAAGGAAAAAAGAAAAAGAAATAGAATAATTCCGTAAGATAAACAAAAGAAAACATTAGGAATAGCGAAAGAAAGAAAGAGAAAGAAAGGAAGGAAGAAGAAGCAAGAAAGAAAAAAAGAAAAAGAGAAAGAAAGAAAGAAAGAAAGAAAGAAAGGCGTAAATAAGAATATGGTGGACTGTTAGTAGGAAATCCCGTGAGAAAGAAAGAAATAAGAAAGAAAGAAAGAAAATCAAATTAATCCGTAAAGGAAACAAAAGAAAATATTGGAGAGAGAAGGAGGGGGAGAGAGAGAAAGAGAGAGAGGAGAGAGAGAAAGAGAAAGAAAGAAGGAAAGAGAGAGAGAAGAAAACAAATAAATATTACAATTGAAAGAAAGAAGAAGAAAGAAGAAAGAAAGAAAGAAATTGAATTAATCCGTAAAAGGAAACAAAAAGAAAAAATAGGAAAGAGAAAGAGAGGGAGAGAGAGAGAGAGAGAGGAAAGAACGAAAGAGAGAGAGAGAGAGAGAGAGAAGAAAAACAAATAGTATTACAAATTGAAAAGAAAGAAGAAAAAAGAAAGAAAGAAAAAGCAATTGAAATCCGTAAAAGGAAATAAAAGAAAATAATTAGGAAGAGAGAGAAAAGAGAAGGGAGAGAAGAGAGAGAGAGAAAGAAAGAAAGAGAGAGAGAGAGAGAGAATAGAAGAAGAAAACAAATAAAATTAAAATGAAAGAATAGAAAGAAAGAAAGAAAGAAAAGCAATTGAATTAATCCGTAAAAGGAAATAAAGAAATAATTAGGAAAAGGACGAGAGGAGGGAAGAAAAGCGACAAGACAGAGAGAGAGAGACCAGAGAGAGAAAGAGAGAAGAGAGAGTGAGAGAGAAGAGAGAGAGAGAGAAAACAAATAAAATATTACAAATTGAAAGAAAGAAAAGAAGAAAGAAAGAAAGAAAGAAAAGAATTGAATTAATCCGTTAAGAACGAAAGAAAATAATTAGGAAGAGAGAAGAGAGGGAGGGGAGAAAACAAACTAGATATAAATAAATTAGAGGAAAGAAAAGAAGAAAGAACGATATTGAATTAATCGTAAAAGAAACAATAGAAACGGATAGGAAGAAAGAGAGGGGGAGGGAAAGAAAAACAAATAAGATATCATAAAATTAAAGCAAGAAAGAAGAAAGAAAGAAAGAAAGGAGGAAAGAAATTGAATAGAATTAGAAGCCAGTTTGTTCGTCGTATTTAGTGGGGACGCATTAAAGATAAGTCCTGGGCGTTTTTACCGTATGCAAAGGATAAAGGATGGTATGGCATGGAAAGTATATAAAAGAAGTTAATTGACATAAGAAGAAAGAGAAGAATAAAAGGAAGACCATACGTGTGAAAAAAAAAGGGACGTTGTAATAAGGAGTTTAATCGTAGAGAGAGATAAAAGCAAGAGAAAACGAGATAAAATGAAAGGAGATAGCCATTCAAAATTAGGAGGTATAACTCCCATTTTCTCTTAATCTAATAAGGCCGATAAAAAAAGGAACGACAAGGCATAAAGCTATCAACGGTTTCGCATGAAAGAAATAAAAAAAGACCCAAACGTGGTTGGAGGGGTGGGGAATAATGTAGATATCAATATGTTTAAAAATATAAACGAATTAGTAAATAAAGACAGACAATTAACTCACCTATTATCAGTGTGGTTTATCACGTTGCTCTGTCAATTTGAACATAATCATTATAATCGTTTTAATAATAAAGCTTTCGTTTTCTTTCCTCCATCGCTACATTCATATTGTTCTCCTTCTTGTCACATCGGCTTCTTTCTCTTTGCGGATTTCTTCTTAAATATTTGTTTATCAGAATATCTGCCATCGGTGTCAATGTTCGTTTAACTAGCATAAACTTTTGAATGTGGTTGCTATATTTCTCACTTATTATTGAATTCGTTTTATGAACTATTTCATCGTGCTATTTTTCAGTTGGTTTGTTGGTTGGTTTGTTGGTCTTTGCAGACAGGATAGAGATGAGTGAAGAGAGGCTGGTACCACATTAGCCCCCTCCCTACCCCCGACGACTTACTTTACTATGATAGAAAATATATCTCAACGTTTCATTCTAATTTTTTTAGATTTGGATTTTACAACTGGGAAATAAAACCTAAATGGCGACGCGAATTTTAACAAAGATTTTGTAAGAATGAAATAGGGGCCGGGTTAGCTCAGTCAGTAGAGCGTTCGGCTAGAAACCGCAAGGTTCTTAGTTCGATACGATCCTCGCCCACTCATAAACGCAATGAAGTAGCACAGGATCGTACGGTAAGTAAGGAGCTGAATGGTAGGTGTGGCGCTCCACCTCAGATGCAAAAACAATCTCCTTGGTCTAGCGCAAGGGAAAAGGAGATAAACCCCCTTGCTGATTGGCTGTACCCCGACTTAAGGCCACCAAGACATTTTTATTTACTTCTGATATAATATCCAACCGTTTACATTCTATTTTTTTAGATGTCGATACATGAAGATATCAAGAGAAACTGATTGTCAACCTCTTTAACAACCCATCTCTAATCCCTGTCCTGCAAAAGATGCCAACCAACCAACCAACCAATGAGAAATAGCAATTGAAATATTTAATAAACGAATTCAATTCAGTTTTTCAACTTGATATCTTGACACCCTCGAATGGGGCCACCGCTGACCGTGAATGGCGACGCACATGAACTAAAGGGTGGAACCCTGTGGCTGAGCAGTCCATGACATGAGATGGGAGATGGGGGAAGAAGCGACATCAATTTTCTTTTGATATTCTTGTTATTGAATCTAAAACACCAAAAATAGAGTATAAAACGGTGATATGTTTATCATAAATCGCATCTTATTTATTTAGTTTGGTAAATCCAAGTCGTATTGATTGGTTCAGTTGGTGAATCCTTGTTCAGTTTTCTTGTGGCATGAAAGCTGGAGTATCCCAAAAATTCAAAGGTAGGAAAAAGTGGTAGTTTCAGTAATAATCCTTCTAGGAGAAAGTCGCTGTATTCCTTGAAATCCTCGGTAGACAAGAGTTTGGTCTCAGTGGATACTCCCTTGTAGCGAAAGTCTTCGTATTTCTTCTAATCCTCCTCGGTGGGTCTAAATCTCAGAAACGTTTAATTAGGCAATGTTTCTGGACAAATGCAACGGATCTTGAATCGGTCTATATCGGTTTCTGATGGATCATTTACGAAATGCATGCGGCTCGGTGTTGAGAAAGTTCTGCCTTCATTTTCCCTCTGTGATCCGCATGGTCACTAGAGGACAATAAGTAAGTAAAGTCGTCGGGGTGGCCTAAAGTCGGTATCAGCCAGTCAGCGAGGGAGTCTATCCCCTTTTCAATAGCGCTTAGACCAAGGAGATTGTTTTTTTTAGCATCCTGAGGTGGAGCAACCACACCTACCATCAAGCCCTTACTTTACCGCACAGATCCCTTGTGCTACTCATACGCTGAGTTGGCGAGGCGGGTAATCGAACCAGGAACTTTGTGGTTTCTAGCCGTATACGCTCTACCGACTGAGCTAAAGTACTTTTTGTTAATTAACACCTATTGGCCGTGACTAGACGATTGATCGAGAGGGACTTTCCAACAAATAGTATAGCTAAGTGGGGGCCCAAGGGATACTACATCATTTAGATGTCGTCCTTACGCATCATTGGTCACTACTCACGGCCAATAGGTGTTAATTAACAAAAGTATTTAAGCTCAGTCGGTATGAGCGTTCGGCAGAAACCACAAAGTTTCTAGTTCGATACGCCTCGCAACTCAGCGTATGAGTAAGCAACAGGGATCTGTGGCGGTAAAGTAAGGAGCTGATGGTAGGTGCTGGTGCTCAACCTCAGATGCCTACAAAACAATTGCCTTGTCTAGGCGCTATTGAAAAGGGGATAGACTCCCTCGCTGACTGGCTCGATACCGACTTTAGGCCACCCCGACACTTTACTTACCTACTTGTCCTCTAGTAGACCATGCGGATCACAGAGTGAAAATGAAGGCAAGAACTTTTCAACACCAGCCGCATGCATTCCGGTAAAAAATGATCTCAATCAGAAACGATATAGACCGCATTCAAGATCGTTGGCATTGTCCAGAAATCATTGCTAATTACTTTCTGAGATTGTAGACCCACCGACGGAGGATTAAGAAGAAATTATCGAAAGACTTTCGGCTACAAGGAGTATCCACTGAGACAAACTCTTTTCTACTAGGAATTTCAAGAATACAGCAGACTTTCTCCTAGAAGGATGATATACTGAAACTAACTTTTCCTACCTTTTGATTTTGAAGGGATACCCAAGCTTTCTGCCACAAGAAATGAACAAGGATTCACCAACTGAACCCAAATTCAATACCGACTTGGATTACCAACTAAATAAATAATATGCGATTATGATAAACATATCAACCGTTTATACTCTATTTTGGTGTTTTAGATTCTATAACAAGCAGATATAAAAGAAATTGATTGTCAGCTTCTTCCAAGCCACATCTCCCATCTCATTCATGGACTGCTCAGCCACCAGGGTTCCCCTTTAGCTTCATGGTTCGCCATTCAACGGTCAGCAGTGGCCCCATTCGAGGTGTCAAGATATCAGTGAAAACTGAATGAATTCGTTATTAAATATTTAATTGTGCTATTTCTCACATTTTTTGGGTTGGTTGGTTGGTTTTGGATCTTTTGCAGCAGGGATAGAGCTGGGTGTAAAGAGCTGACAATCAGTTTCTCTTTGATATCTTCATGTTTATCGACATCTAAAAATAGAATGTAAACGTTGGAGATATTTATCATAAGTAAAATAAAACTCGTCTTGGTGGCCTAATGTCGGTACCAGCCAATCAGCAAGGGAGTTTTATCTCCTTTTCCCTTGGCTAGACCAAGGAGATTGTTTTTGCATCTGAGTGGCAGCGCCACACCTACCATCACTCCTACTTAAACCGTACGATCCCTGTGCACTCATGCGTGAGTTGGCGAGGATCGGTATCGAACTAAGAACATTGCGGTTTCTAGCCGAACGCTCTACTGACTGAGATACACCGGCCCTATTTCATTCTTACAAATCTTTGTTAAAATTCGTCGCCATTTTAGGTGTTTCATTTCCCCAGTTGGTAAATCCAAATGCTAAAAAATAGAATGTACAACGGTTGAGATATTTATCTAAGTAAGTAAAGTCGTCGGGTAGGGAGGGGGCTAATGTCGGGTACCAGCCTCTTCTTCACTCATTCTATCCCTGTCTGCAAAAGACAACAACCCAACCAACAAACCAACTGAAAAAATAGCACGATTAAAAATACTTCAATAAACGAATTCAATAATGAAGAGAAAATATAGGTCAAGCCACATCAAAAGTTTATGGCTATTAAACGAACATTGACACGATGGCATGATACTGATAAACAAATATTAAGACAGAAATCCGCAAAGAGAAAGAAAGCCCCTGTGAACAGAAGCGTGAGACAATATGAAGAGAGCGAATGAGGAAGAAATCACGAAAAGCTATATTATTAAAACGATTATAAATATTATGTTTCAAATTGACAGAAAGGCAACGTGATAAACCACACTGATAATAGTGAGTTAATTGTCTGTCATTTTTATTTACTATTCGTTATATTATTAACATATTGTTTTATCTACAATATTCCCCCCCTCCAACACGTTTGGGTGCTTTTTTTTTATTTCTTTCAATGCAAAACGCGTTGATAGCTTATGTCTTGTCGTTGCCTTTGTTTATCGGCCTCTATTAGATTAAGAGAAAATGGAGGTTATTCCTCCTAATTTTAATGCTATCTCCTTTCTTTATCTCGTTTTCTTGCGTTTATCCTCTCTACGATTAAATCCTTATTACAACGTCTTTTTTTTTCAACAACGTTATTCTTCCTTTATTCTTCTTTCTATCTTAATGCAATAACTTTTTTATATACTTTCCATGGCATACAATCCTTTATCTTTTGGCATACGGTAAAACCGCAGACTTATCTTAATGCGCCATAAATACGAACGAACAAACTGGCTTCCTAATTCTAATTCAATTTCTTTCTCCTTTCTTTCTTTCTTTCTTTCTTTCTTTTCTTTAATTTTGATATCTATTTGTTTTCTTTCCCTCCCCCTCTCTTCTTCCTAATCCGTTTCTATTGTTTTCTTTACGGATTAATTCATATGTTCTTTCTTTCTTTCTTTGCTTAATTTATGATATCTAGTTGTTTTCTCCCTCCTCTCTCTCTCTCTAATTATTTCTTTCGTTTCCTTTAATCGGATATTCAATTTCTTTCTTTCTTTTCTTTCTTTCAGTTCTTCTTTCTTCAATTTGTAATATTTATTTGTTTTCTCTCTCTCTCTCTCTCTCTCACTCTATCTTTCTCTCTTTCAATCTCTCTGTCTCTCTTCTCTGTCGTCGCTTTGCTCCTCCCCTCTCGTCTTTCTTTCTATTATTTTTTTTATTTCCTTTAACGCGATTAAAATTCAATTGCTTTGCTTTCTTCTTTCTTTTTTCTTTCAATTTGTAATATTTATTTGTTCTCTTCTTCTCTCTCTCTCCTCTCTCTTTCTTTCTTCTCTCTCTCTCTTCTCTCCCCTCTCTTTCTCTCTTTCCTAATTTTTCTTTTAATTCCTTTTTACGGATTAATTCAATTGCTTTCTTTCTTTCCTTCTTTCTTCTTTTTTCTTTTCATTTGGTAATACTGATTTGTTTTTCTTCTTCTTTTCTCTCTCTCTCTCTCTCTCTTTTCTTTTCTTTCTCTCTCCTCTCTCTCTTCCCTCTCTTTTCTCCCTCTTCTATTATTTTCTTTTGTTTCCTTTTAGCGGATTAATTCAATTTCTTTCTTTCTTTCTTTTTTCTTTCTTTCTTTCTTTCAATTTGTAATATTTATTTGTTTTCTCTCTCTCTCTTTCCCTCTTTCTTTCTCTTTCTCTCTCTCTCTCTCTCTTCTTTCTCTCTCTCCGCCTTCTCTTTTCTCTCTTTCCTAATTATTTTCTTTTGTTTCCTTTACGGATTAATTTGATTTTCTTCTTTCTTTCTTTCTTCTTTCTCACGAGGATTTTCTACTCATTTACAGTCCACATATTTTATTTTACGCCTTTCTTTCTTTCTTTCTTTCTCTTTCTTTCTCTCTTTTCTTTCTTTCTTTCTTCTTCTTGCTTCTTCCTTTCTTTCTTTCTTTCTTTCTTTCGCTATTCTAATTGTTTTTCTTTTGTTATATCTTACGGATTAATCTATTTTCTTTTTGCTTTTTTCTTTCTCAATCTGGTTTTTTTCACTTTATCTACGGTGGAATCAAAGCAAACATGCATTACCCTTTCTTTTTCATCTCTCTCTACTCCCTCTCTCTCATCTCTTAATATATATATATATCATATATATATATATATATAATATATATATATATAAAAATAATATATCATTATATTAAAAATCTATACATCTCACATCCACCTATTTATTCCATGTATCTCTCTATCTATTTACCTATTTCTATTTTTCTATCTTCTATAACTATCTTCTCAACTTTCTTGGTCTCTCATCTACCTCTCTCTTTTCTTTCCTCTATTCTCTCTCTATATATATACTATTTCTATCTATCTCTATATATATATATTTATTTCTTGGTCAATTCTACATCTCCCTCTCCTCTTCTCTCCCCCCCTCTCCTCTTCTTTCCTGCTCTCTTCTCTCTCTCTCTCTCTCTCTCAGATATATATACATATACATGAATATTGTGTGCGTGTGTGTAAACCCGACACACACACACACATGATATAATATAATGCGTGTGTGGTGTGTGTGTATATATACACACACTTATTCGCAACACACGCAAAAAACGCGCCACGTACACACACACACTACACACACACACACACACACACACACCACACATATATATATATATATATATATATATATATATCAGATTATCTTATACTTTGCTCCTATTTTCCTTCTTTTCACCAGCAATTTTTCTTTTTGCTATTGCCCCTTTTCTTTAACTTTTTCTTTTTCTTCTTAAGATTTCCCAATTTTTGTTCTTTTTCTTTTTAATTCTATTTGCTCTTCCTTCCTTCTTCCTCCCTTCTTCTTCTTTCCTTCGACTGCATCTGAATCTTTTCACAACAACCCTTTTTTGGGGCTTCCCTTCTGTTTACTTTTTGAACGAAACAAAGCCGAATGCGCTTCTGCCGCCACGCAAACTCTGATCCTCATCACACATCTCTGAAGATAAATATAAAAAAACTACGCCCGCCCCCTCTAAAAACCTTTTAAAATAATATATCAATCTCCTGTGCCCTGTTTTTTATTTATTTATTTTTTTTTACATAAAATAATATTCATACTCTTAAGCATCATCAGAGAAAATAAAAAGAAAGGGAAAAAAAGGAACTCTTCACACTTTTTTTTTCTTGATTATCCTCTTCAAATAGAGGCTTTTGAATCAAATTAATTAATTAAAAACCTTTTACTGTAATAGATCCGGAGAAAACTCTGGAGCGCTGATAGCTGACGTTGGTGGGTTTTTTGGTGGGTAAGGAATGCAAGAGATTTTAATGTAAGATCCACTAATCGTATGACAAGATATACTGGCAAGAATGAGAAGTTTGGACGTAGGTGGATTGGATCTTAGATCTAACCCTTGTTTGGGTATTTTATGCCGAAGTCATTTTTGTTTTATTCATTCTTGATTAGTACTTCAGTTTTTTCTAGTATTACTGCGTTATTTTTCGGCTATTGTCCCATTCTTCATTGTTATTTGTACAAACGTTTCGGCCGGAATGCGCCGGCTTTCTTCAGGTATTTCTTGTCGGATTCGGGACCCTTCTCGGACTCGGAACCTTTCTCGGACTTCGGGAAACTTCTTTTCTTTTCTTCAAGTCCGAGAAAGTTCCGAGTCCGACAAAGAATACCTGAAGAAGGCCGGAGGGCATTTTGGCGCGAACGTTGTACACATAACAATGAAGATGGGGACAATAGTCCGAATAGACGCAGATATACTAATCTTCACGCATCTCAGAAACTTCGAGAATCATTTTTTTCTATTCACCCATAGATGGAACCCGAACAAGTTACCAATCCTGGTCTGGGTGGACCTGGAGTATGGCATAATGGGATCCTCACATTCCCAGCGTTTCAGAATTAAAACTTCAGCACTAGATGCGGTTTAAGAAACATTTGGAAGGCAGAGGTGTATTTTAACTTTGTACTTCTAAATTAGTTGTGTTCAAAGATAAATCTCTACTTTGTTAATTTATCTATCTCGCTATCTATGATCTTGTATCTATCTATCATCCTTTGAATATATTATTTAATTTTTTTCGGATTTATCTATCTATTTATCTATTTTTCTTGCAGGAATCCCGTGACCTTGTGGAAAAATACAGGGTGTACGACATCGTACATAACTTAATAATAATCCTTTGTAATATGTATACCTTTAAGTAAACAATCTTAATACCAATACTTATGTAAGTTATTTAGCATCAAGTATTCCTATCAAATATCGATTCATTTTATACAGATGTATTGATCTAAGAGCTAACCCTAATACGTATTGCCATTACGGTCAGATGAGTAGCTGGGAGTAATGGGAATGAAGTGGTACGTTCACACTCACCTGCTGGAAGCCAACTCTGAGATTCTGTTATTGGTTGGTTCGTTTTCTTTTGTTTTACGGTCACTCACAACTTGCGGGTCATTAGGCCAACAAGTTTAAATAATTCATTCTTCATTGATCACACGGTTTTTTTCTAAACACATTTTTCTATTTAACCCAATAGATTTGAATTTGACAGGTACAACCCACTCCGGTCAGAGTGGAGATTAATGTTGTGCTCCACATTCCCAAGAATTCTAGAACTGGAACCGTCACCATCAGATAGAGATTAACCGTCATGCCCAGGAAATGAAGACCCTCGGCCGTCTTCTTCGCAGCATCTTATTATAATGGAGATTGTGTGCTTTTCTGTCTGTAACCGAAACTATATTACTACATATCACTATTCCTTAGTTATTGACATTTATTTTTATTTAAAACCTCAATTATTAAATAAAATTGTTTTACATTATTAATACTGTTAACCATGTCTACTACTGACAACATGCAAATTATTATTTATATATACAACAAAATAGTGGTTTTACAGTGTGAATGGGAAGGCTAATTGCATATTGAAATTAAAAAGTGATTTTTATTAAATATGTGCGTAGTATTAATTGATTCTAACTGTTTGGTTTTATTTTAATGAATAAAGCAAAAATCTATTCAATGAATCTTAATGGAAATCCATTAACAAGAAAAAATAACTGTCATTTTATTCTTTACTTCTTCTTTTTAACTAAAACTTAAATTAGAAAAAATAACAATGAAAGCATGAGAGTGATGGAAGAGTATGTTTCAGTTTTCCCATTTTTTATAATACTCCTCTTTTTCAAAATCTTTATTATACTCTTCTGTTTCAAATCTTTTTTATCTGTATTCTTATTTTATTTTCATTAGCCTTTCTAATTTTAATACAAATTTTATTACATTAACAACTTAAATACTTTGCACCGGAGGGTGCATATATTGCCTAGTATGATGATATAGAAATGTCTGGGGCTACGCATAACGGGCAATAGGATTGGGGAAATCCATTACGTGCTAGGGCTTGACATGACCAGTCGAGTGATCGGAGGCGGGGGGGGGGTCCGACCCACCTGTTTAGCTTTTAAGTGAGGCTTAAGTGGGTTTAGAATCACATTTCAATTGACTGCTCACCCACCGATTCCGTCCTTAAGTATCACGCGTCATCAACCCCGCCAACAGGTGGCCATTTGGGGAGTATTACCCCTCTGCAGAGGTGCAGTCAGGTATTCTAAAACCCAGTCCGACTGGCTTTAGATTCAGTTATGTAGCAGACCGCAAGCTGACCCCTTTTTGGGGTGGGGGAACGCTACCTTTCTACAGTGGATACAGTCAACGTATTCGAAATGCCCGACCACAGGACAAATAAAATTTTGTGTATAATCTATGCATTAATACCTCGTACAGCCGGGGTTCGCAGTGAGCTTCCGGGCGCTTGACCAAGTAAATTAATTAACAGCGTTGATCCTCAGGGGGATACCCCCGGCAATTACTGCCCCTGATTGCCAGTGTCTGAGACGCCCCTTTGAGGAGAAATGTCGACGAGATCACGCCCTTTTTGCACCCGCCACAACATGAGTCTCGGCTTGTGGGTGATCCCAATTTTAGGCCATTGTGCTATAACCCGTTCTGCATGTGTACGTGATAATTACTTTAGCTACCTGTCATGTCAGATTTTTTATAATATAAATATATGTGGCAGTGAGGCTTGGTTTTCTGAAATCTAAACATTTTACATAGTTTTCAAGATTACTAGGAGTAGAAAGAGATATGTCTTAAATATGACAGTACGATGAAGGAAAGAACGTGGGGAACAGAATGGAAGAGATCGGAGAAAGAAGAGGAGGGTGGCGAATTTTGAAACGAGCGAGAATTTATGTCATCAATATAGAAATATAGAAACATTAAGCCATGAATTTTTAGTGTGACACACACAACAAAAGATAGGTTCAAGCGTATAAATATATAGATGCTGATCAATCTTGTAAAGGCATATATACGTGGGTATGAGTTGCTGGGTTTCACTTCGCTAGCAAACTACCGCTCTCCCTTCATGCTAGCACTACGACGTTTCTTTGGCGCGAACGATATCCATGCGATATATAGTTATTTTACTAAGCTTAACTTAGATTGTGGCACCAGGCCAGAAGTATGGTGCGGCTCTAGTTGGGAATCGAACTCATAACCAATGGTCTGCAAATGTGCTTGCAACTTATTCACATAATGTGCACAACTATCAATATAGTACGTATGTAGCTAAAAGCAAGTAAATTTACATATAGATTTTGTTAAATTTAAACGATCAAGCAAGTTTTATATCATTCAGCAAAGGTCCGCTTCGTCCGTCCGTACAGTTTAGGCTCACCATTTTTTACCCTTCCAAGTAAACTCTCAGCGAACTCAAATTAAAAACAATAGTCTGCTTGCTAGTTAAGTTTTCAAACCATAAACTTCCTGAGATCTATAAAAAAGTATTGAATCGGAATTACATACGAAAGTAATAACAAAGTTTTTAAGAACCGTTTATACTCATTTTTAAGTAGGCACAAGGAAACTGAGGTAAATTGAGGAGCTGATGTTAGGTGCAGCGATCCCGCCTCAGAGCCAAAAAACTCCTTGATCTACGCTAGTGAAAATGGAAAATATTCTGTCTGGCTGATACCAACTTTAGACATGCCGAGGATTTTACTTACTTATAACTTAACTGTACACTCCGTTGTAAAAAGGAATGTTCGTTTTCGCGCAGCATCAGTAACTCCCTCTCGTTAAGAAAATTGACTCAGGTAATCAATTTCAAAATGAATAAAACCACGATAAAATTCCAACAGGAAATCTGCAATTATGATACAGCAGCGTTTTGGGAACAAGTTCCAAAAAAACGCTGTTTTTGTCGATCGGCCTTTTTTATTGTCTTCTGGTCTCGGGTAAACTTGCATACGCCTTCAAAACTATTCACCAAGTTCTCATTGCCACCAAGATCATGCGTCAAAATTATGTCAGGCAACCAGCACCTTTTTTTAAGGATTTTACTGATCTTCGCACGAACAGCAAATGCGAACACACTTCATTTGTTGGGCAATACTAACAAGTATATAATATAATATATATATATATATATATCTATATATATATATATATATAATACTCGGAAAACACAGCTAGTAATAATATTTCTCATCTTAGAAATCCAGTCAAAATATTTTCGTCTCCTTTTTTTGCTCACACCATTGATCCATAGCATTTAAGAGGATATTTCAGAACCATCAGATATTTTCAGTATTAAAAACGCGAAACCCTAGAAATCCTGGCCCATAAATTCCAAGCAACAAGTTTATCATTTCGACTAATTTTTATTTATTTATAAAGGTTTCATTTGGTAAAATAAACAAGATGAAAATAAAATCCACTGACTCTCTAGACACAAAAGATCTTTATTTTATCTATTTTTTTTTTATTCATCAAAAAATTTTTTTTTTACGGAATTCTTCAATAAAGAAATATATTGAAAACAATTCTTATCTGTTACTTTGGTGAAAAAGAAGCTGATTTTAAATCTTTTTAAAGACTTTTACCAAAAGGATTGAATCTTTAAAAAAAAAAAAAAATTGAATTAACTGCATTAAAAAAATAATCAGTGTTTGTTAATTTGGACTATGCATCTTTCTTTCATGTTCTTCGCGCGCTGATCAGGAATTTCCCGCGAAACAAAGACATCGGAAGATGGATACCATTAATTGTTTTATCCTCCAGCTGAGCACTGGCACAAACAAACAAACAAACATACAAACAACAAACCAAACCTTAATTTTTATTTTCTCGTTCCCGCAAATTGAAACAAAATGTGCCTGTTACACCCTGATCTTATTCTCATATCAGGCATTTAATTTTTTAATGAGGGAAGTACTCTTTCACAGTTTTTTCCAATACCAAAAGAAATAACGTTATTCCAACTCATTAATTTTAAGTCGAACCTTATCTATTTCGTCAGGAAAATCCAATTCCCTTCATAAGATTTACATTTCACAAATGTGTGACGCTATATTAAATACTATATATATAATAATAATATATATATATAACAATAATACCTATAATAATTATAATGGGTGTATTTGAGCTGTGATGGTGTGTGTGTTTAATGTCGTATTATAACATCAATAAATAAAGCACGATTAAATCTAATATTCTCGATAAACGCAAAACTCGAGAAATCAAAAGAGACACTATAGCTTTGTGAGCCGATGCAGTTTACGGCAGAGTAAAACCAATTGATAGGTTATTTATGACCGAAGACGTTTTGTGTTATTCCATATATAAATAGATAAAGTAACTACAAGTCCTCAGAGTGCCCTAAAATGTCGGGCGATCTCGCCTGAAGCGATTTGTGTCTACCCCTTTTCACGCATCAGCTAAGACCATGGCAAATTTGTTAGTTTTTTTTTCCGTCAATGTGGTGGAGCGCACCAACCCCTTCTCCAATTTCGCTCTACATCTTATACCGCATTAGATCTTATATATTGATATTCATACGCTGAGTTGACGAGCAGGTCAGGTATCGAACGGTATCCCAGTGACTTTCCTAGTCTTGACGATTGAGCTAAACCGGCCCCATCAATAATATATAATTATAAGTAAATATTCATTGATAGTGTGTGATAGTGTGGACAGAGCAAAGTCCCAAACGCGCGCCCTGTCAACTCTGTGATTTTTTAACACCAAACTTGGTTTTGAAAATAAACTGCACATCGGCCAAAGAACTCTCAATAACCAAGCGCCCATTGATTCCATGTAAGTCGTCGGGGTGGCCTAGAGTCCGGACTATCAGCCAAACATCCAGGCGAGTGATTCTTATTCACAATTTATAATTCTTTATCCTCTCCCCCACTTACCAATGCGCTAGCTCCAGGAAGATTATTTAAGCGCT
The DNA here is from genome assembly GCA_023376005.1 of Doryteuthis pealeii. Taxonomy (NCBI): domain Eukaryota; kingdom Metazoa; phylum Mollusca; class Cephalopoda; order Myopsida; family Loliginidae; genus Doryteuthis; species Doryteuthis pealeii. Next base: position 1,308 of record JALAJA010001606.1, on the reverse strand, counting down.
TGAGAGTGAAGAGTGAACATACCCATAACAATTCAGCCCTCCTTAATCACTTTACGCACAGCATCCCTAATAGCTACTCATCGCAATGACGTTGAAGCAGAGGGCTGGTATTCGAACAAGTGAAGCTTGTGGTTCTAGCCGAACGCTCTACGACTGGCAGCTACACCCGGCCTTTCTCGTTGCCCTAAACTGCGCATGAAAATTCTGTTTTACATCACATGCCTTACTTCACTACTGATTTTTCATATATATACACAGACAGTATTTACCATTGGAATAGCTATCATTGGATATAGGGAAAACTGAGTTTGCAAATTTGTTTTTTGTGTCGTTTACGGATACTCCAACCACGCGTAGGATCATTTCAATCCGGGCAAAAGTTTGTTGAAGATTTATACGATAGTTTGAAGAAAAATCTTTTTGAAAATTCAATTTTTTGTAACCAAATTTTCTATTTAAACCCACCTAGATGGGACCGCTGACAGGTACTTACCAACTCCGCGGCTAGCAGTGGACCTAGGCCAGCTAATTTGGTTGATAAAGCATGCCTCCCCACAATCTCCAAAGACATACCAAAAACTGGAAACTCCTGACCATCAGTTAAGAGTGCCAAACGCCACAACCCAGGACATCGAATACCCTCAAGGCACCAACACTTTCTAGTACCCTAACATATAGACTTAAAAGAGGATCTGGGGTTTTACCCATAAGAACAGGCAATAGAGCCTGGACCAATGTGTACTTTACAATAATAATTATGAACTAAGCAAATAAAAACAATAATGACAATCTAAAACAAGCTACAAAATAAAAAAAACGCCAACCCCAAGGGCGATGTAAATATTAGATCTTATGGAAAAACCTATGCACTAGACTGCAAAATTCAATGTCACGCGAGTTTGTACCTTAAGCTAAGAGTAAGATGACATCAAATTCAAATGAAGGATTAAAAAACTAAAAACAAATTTGAAATGATAAACTTTTAGACATATAGTATAAAATAAAAACAAAACAATATATAAATATATCGATAATACACACAAAATACCAGTCATGTATTTATTAAAAACTTGTTTAAAAAACAACTGAGGACTGTCTAACTGTTGCCATGTTCATATTTTGATGCCTATTTATTCTTAAGTATAATAAGACATTTTAAGACCAACAAGGTAAGTGAACGTAAGCAGCGAACGTAGTTTAATTTGTTACAGACAAAAACGGACCGAACTCATCCAAAATTATCAATAGGATATATCTTCTCTTGCCCCAAACTTGCAAGCATATTTTTCATATGCATTTTTTTTATTT
>JALAJA010001605.1:0-12330 GCA_023376005.1 Doryteuthis pealeii | reverse complement strand
GAGAAGAGATACCAGAAGCCCTGTTGTCATTGGTAGTTTTTTAGATAATAACACAAGACTTCGATTTACTTAGATCATATTTTATTCTGAAATTCCCACCAGACTACCTGCGCAGATTGAGTCGGCACGTGCATAACACGACTTACCACCGTCGTGGTCTTTGGTCGATCTGACTAAAATCTATTTCTAATCTAAACCGGAAGGGGGTCTTCTCTACCGATTCTCACGGTATCCACCGGAAGGAGGATCAGGACTGAGGTCAAAGCCTTGTCATTCAATTCTTCAAGGCCGTCGGCTGAACTTATAACAGCCATTTTGGTGTCTACACTACTGTACATAAATATTAGGAATCTAATAATTATGTAACACTTGCACCCGGGAAGGTGCAAATATATTTGCTAGTGTATCTAATTTTTTTTTGCTGCATTGCTTGTGTTAGTTATGATTCTAAGCTTGGCCTTTTTTTAAAGAACGGGTTTTTTTCTTGGATTCATTTTATTTTTTGGTGCGTACACTTGTTTCATATACAGATTGAATTGCTGAATAAGGCATGAGTTTAAAGTTGTTTACGCGTTCTCGTTTCTTCCTTGGCTGTGTTTGTTGGTCGAACTTGAAAGAAACAGATCTCTTGGTGATGGCACCAATCACTTGTCAAAGAACGTTGGTCTGATGTTTGGTTCCACGAAGCGCCATCTCTGCCAAAAATCTCCCTTCGCAATTCCTCGAATTGAAGATTCGAGTGTTGTATAACAAAATCGCGGATCAGTCAATCAGCCTTCAGGAATGTCATTCACTCATCTTAATGGCGAAGATCTCTTTGACTAAGCTCCAATCAACTCCCTCTTTTTCCTCCTCTCTCTCGTTGTATCTCTTCTCTGTATCTCTCTTTTTCTCCCTTGATTCGATTCTTTTTTAATCTGACACGCACCCCTTTTGAATCATTTCCATATTCCGGTTCCTTTCTACTTGGTATATCCTCTCAAGAATCTTGTTCAATCTTATCTCGTTTCCCAATAAAAGAATTCGTTTTGGACTCCGTTCAAGTTTCTCCTTACTGACTAAATACTTGCTGTTAGCAGGGGGTTAAACTTTAAGGTGCCGTTCAATTTAGGAAAAATTGTGGCTCCATTTCAGACGCCAAAACTATCTCCTTGCTCTAGCGCTAGTGAAAAGGAGATAGACTTCCTTAATGTCTGAAGCGAGAGTAATTGTATGCACACATTTCCCAAGGGTATTAGCTCTATGTGAAATGTAAACAGCCTCGTCCGGGATTTAAACTCGGGCCGACGGGGCAATTTCCTACGACTCTAAACATTACACCACGCACCTCCATCTAAGTTCTGATGTAAGTAATTAATTAAAAGTCGTCGGGGCGGCCTGATGTCGGTATCAGCCATGCAGCGAGATAAGTCTATCCCCTTTTAAAATAGCGCTAGACCAAGGAGATTATTTTTTAGTGTCTGAGGTGGAGCGCCAACACCTACCATCAGCTCCTTAATTTATACCGCACAGATCCCTATTCTTTCTCATACGCTGAGTTGGCGAACTAGGAACCTTGTGGTTTCTAGCCGAACGCTCTACCGACTGAGCTAACCCGGCCCATTATAAGTTCTGATGTAATGAGATATATTAGATTAGAAAGACTAACGAAATTACAGAAGAACACAATAAAAAGAATAACTCTTTTTGAAATTAAATAAGAACGCATATAAAAATTACACTAAGATATTTTATTTCAATTTAGAGAAAATCATTCATAGTACTGATTTTAAAAACAATGGGGAATAAAACAATTACATTAAGAGATCAATAACACCAAGTAATTATATTAAACCCGGTTTTGTTAAAAACCTGTATGCAAATTTTTTTTTAAATAGACTATATTTTGTCGATTTTCGACGCATGAGTGTTCATCCAATGAACAACCAACACAGTGTTTTGTTTATAGTGGTGAAGGCTTGTGTTGGACCATTCCACACTTTTTTGGCACAGTCGATAGGAAAGAATTGGTGCCTCATAGAATGCCACGAACACATTCAACGACTGACCTCAGGAATTTTGAATTCAGAGTTATCCATCTCCTAGACTGGTTACTACCCAAGGTTAAAGAGCCCTACTATTTAACCCATAGCTGGAGGGAGAATATATGGATTCATACCTTTCCCAAGGGTATTAGCGCTATGTGAAATGCCAACAGCTTCGTCTGGGAATTGAACTCGAACCGACGAGTCCATTTTCCACGACTCTAACCACTAGCCCACGCGCCTCCATATATTAATGCAAATTAACCACATCATATATTATGTAATTCTTTATTTCTTAATGATATATAAGTCACATTGCAGGATTTTAAAAATTGACCAAAAACATGGGCTGTTTTGAGGCAACTCTAACTCGTTAATAAATAATATTTATTCTATGTATTAATGATTTTGACAATAAATTAAATACTCATTGATAAACTTACACAATTCCCGATGATATTGTAGCGTGAGCAGCGACGTATTGTCAGTTACAGACAAAAAGGCGCCGAATCTCTATTATATTAAATACAACAAACCAGCACAACGGGAATACAAGTTTAGGCACGATAGGGGTGGAACGATGATCCACTGAAAATTTGTGCAAGAAAATAAATGTTGACCATACAAAACATTGAATATGCATAAACCAGAATCTGGTCTTGAGAATGAAACGCATAACTTTTCTGGGACTTTGAGATAAAGATGGATCAACTTATCCAGCCCAGAAGACCAGACCTAGAATTGATTTCTACAACTAAAAAAAAAACTTTTCCGACCTTCCCCTTCAAATCGGTGGGACAGGTCCTCGCTTTCCTGCAGAGACCATGTACGTCACCAGTGTGGCTGAACCAATCGGATGACGCCGTTCTGAAGGGGAAGGTCGGAAAAGTTTTTTTTTTAGTTGTAGAAATCAATTCTAGGTCTGGTCTTCTGGCTGGGATAAGTTGATCCATCTTTATCTCAAAGCCCAGAAAATGTTATGCGTTTCATTCTCAAGACCAGATTCTGGTTTATGCATATTCAATGTTTTGTATGGTCAACATTTATTTCTTGCACAATTTTCAGTGGATCATCGTTCCACCCCTATCGTGCCTAAACTTGTATTCCCGTTGTGCTGGTTTGTTGTATTTTAATATAATAGAGATTCGGCGCCTTTTTGTCTGTAACTGACAATACGTCGCTGCTCACGCTACAATATCATCGGGAATTGTGTAAGTTTATCAATGAGTATTTAATTTATTGTCAAAATCATTAATACATAGAATAAATATTATTTATTAACGAGTTAGAGTTGCCTCAAAACAGCCATGTTTTTGGTCAATTTAAAATCCTGCAATGTGACTTATATATCATTAAGAAATAAGAATTACATAATATATGATGTGGTTAATTTGCATTAATATATGGAGGCGCGTGGGCTAGTGGTTAGAGTCGTGGAAAATGGACTCGTCGGTTCGAGTTCAATTCCCAGACGAAGCTGTTGGCATTTCACATAGCGCTAATACCCTTGGGAAAGGTATGAATCCATATATTCTCCCTCCAGCTATGGGTTAAATAGTAGGGCTCTTTAACCTTGGGTAGGTAACCAGTCTAGGAGATGGATAACTCTGAATTCAAAATTCCTGAGGTCAGTCGTTGAATGTGTTCGTGGCATTCTATGAGGCACCAATTCTTTCCTATCGACTGTGCCAAAAAAGTGTGGAATGGTCCAACACAAGCCTTCACCACTATAAACAAAACACTGTGTTGGTTGTTCATTGGATGAACACTCATGCGTCGAAAATCGACAAAATAGTCTATTTAAAAAAAATTTGCATACAGGTTTTAACAAAACCGGGTTTAATATAATTACTTGGTGTTATTGATCTCTAATGTAATTGTTTTATTCCCCATTGTTTTTTAAAATCAGTACTATGAATGATTTTCTCTAAATTGAAATATAAAATATCTTAGTGTAATTTTTATATGCGTTCTTATTTAATTTCAAAAGAGTGTATTCTTTTTATTGTGTTCTTCTGTAATTTCGTTAGTCTTTCTAATCTAATATATCTCATTACATCAGAACTATAATGGGCCGGGTTAGCTCAGTCGGTAGAGCGTTCGGCTAGAAACCACAAGGTTCCTAGTTCGCCAACTCAGCGTATGAGAAGAATAGGGATCTGTGCGGTAAATTAAGGAGCTGATGGTAGGTGTGGCGCTCCACCTCAGACACTAAAAATAATCTCCTTGGTCTAGCGCTATTTAAAAGGGGATAGACTATCTCGCTGCATGGCTGATACCGACATCAGGCCGCCCCGACGACTTTAATTAATTACTTACATCAGAACTTAGATGGAGGTGCGTGGTGTAATGTTTAGAGTCGTAGGAAATTGCCCCGTCGGCCCGAGTTTAAATCCCGGACGAGGCTGTTTACATTTCACATAGAGCTAATACCCTTGGGAAATGTGTGCATACAATTACTCTCGCTTCAGACATTAAGGAAGTCTATCTCCTTTTCACTAGCGCTAGAGCAAGGAGATAGTTTTGGCGTCTGAAATGGAGCCACAATTTTTCCTAAATTGAACGGCACCTTAAAGTTTAACCCCCTGCTAACAGCAAGTATTTAGTCAGTAAGGAGAAACTTGAACGGAGTCCAAAACGAATTCTTTTATTTGGGAAACGAGATAAGATGTGAACAAGATTCTTGAGAGGATATACCAAGTAGAAAGGAACCGGAATATGGAAATGATTCAAAAGGGGTGCGTGTCAGATTAATAAAAGAATCGAATCAAGGGAGAAAAAGAGAGATACAGAGAAAGAGATACAACGAGAGAGAGGAGGGAAAAAGAGGGAGTGATTGGAGCTTAGTCAAAGAGATCTTCGCCATTAAGATGAGTGAATGACATTCCTGAAGGCTGATTGACTGATCCGCGATTTTGTTTATACAACACTCGAATCTTCAATTCGAGGAATTGCGAAGGGAGATTTTTGGCAGAGATGGCGCTTCGTGGAACCAAACATCAGACCAACGTTCTTTGACAAGTGATTGGTGCCATCACCAAGAGATCTGTTTCTTTCAAGTTCGACCACAAACACAGCCAAGGAAGAAACGAGAACGCGTAAACAACTTTAAACTCATGCCTTATTCAGCAATTCAATCTGTATATGTAAACAAGTGTACGCACCAAAAAATAAAATGAATCCAAGAAAAAACCCGTTCTTAAAAAAAGGCCAAGCTTAGAATCATAACTAACACAAGCAATGCAGCAAAAAAATTAGATACACTAGCAAATATATGCACCTTCCCGGTGCAAGTGTTACATAATTATTAGATTCCTAATATTTATGTACAGTAGTGTAGACACCAAAATGGCTGTTATAAGTTCAGCCGACGGCCTTGAAGAATTGAATGACAAGGCTTGACCTCAGTCCTGATCCTCCTTCCGGTGGATACCGTGAGAATCGGTAGAGAAGACCCCTTCCGGTTTAGATTAGAAATAGATTTTAGTCAGATCGACCAAAGACCACGACGGTGGTAAGTCGTGTTATGCACGGTGCCGACTCAATCTGCGCAGGTAGTCTGGTGGGAATTTCAGAATAAAATATGATCTAAGTAAATCGAAGTCTTGTGTTATTATCTAAAAACTACCAATGACACAGGGCTTCTGGTAAAGAGAAATCCCCAATGGAAGACCAGACACTAAGTCCCCAAGACGAAGTCCAGACGCTAGAAGAATAGAAGTAAGAAACTAAGGAAAGAGGTATGCAACACAAGTATTTAAGTTCCATTGCAATAAAATATTATATTAAATTAGAAAGGCTAATGAAACTTTATTTATCCGGGTTAAGGGATATTATGAATTTAGTATTTGGTATATCATCGCAGTAGTAGCTGGTACGGTCGAATAGCATCACGTCTTCCGAGCAGTCGTGGGGTAGTCTGGCGAGTAAGTTTAGGCTGGTAGGCTTAGGCGCTTGTACCACCACAGTGTCGAATATTTATACATGACACTGTCCAATCAGATTATAGTGAGGGGGTACCAAGGTATTTACATATTCATCACATCAAAACTAAAGAATGCAGATAAAAAAAAACAGAGGGGATATAATCGAAAAATAGAATAGAGTAAGTTTAGGCTGGTAGAATTAGGGGTATTTACATGTGTCCCACTTTCACACAATATGGCACAAAGCCGTTTTATGTGGGCACTACCCACAAGCCGAAACTTATGGGTGGTAGGTAGAAAAATTGCGTCGATCCCGTTGGCATTGCCCCTCAAGGGGGACGCCTGAGATCGACGCTATTAATTAAACACAACCTGTCCAGGGCCGAAGCTCATTGTACTGGTAGATTTAGGCGCTTATACCACCACAGTGTCGAATATTATACATGACACTGTCCAATCATATCATAGTGAGGGGTACCAAGTTATTTACATATTCATTACATCAAAACTAAAGAATGCAGATAAAAAAACAGAGGGGATATAATCGATAAATAGAACCACTGAAACTCCCTTCACTCCCGTCTTTCATTGCTAAATTTTCAGAATGTAACTATTAATTAAAATAGGAAGTAAAGAATAAAATTACAGTTATTTCTTCTTGTTAATGGATTTCTTTTAAGACTTATCCCGGGATTTTTTCTCGTATTCACTGAGATAAAATAACACAATTAGAAATCAATAATACTAAGCACATATTTATTAAAATCAAATTTTAAATATCAATATGCAAATTAGCCTTCCCGTTCACACTGTAAACCGCTGTTCTGTTGTACATATAACTACAATTTCATGTTATTAGTACGTAGATATGGTCAACAGTATATATAAAACAATTTTATCAATAATTGATGTTTAAATAAAAATAAAATCATGGAGAATGGAGGTGAATTATTAAGGAAATTGAGACTTGAGTAGTAATATAGTTTTGGATACAGACAGAAAAAACACCATCTCCATTATAATAAGATTTTAAAAGAATAATCAAATAGATTTATATACACCATTCTTTCATATTTCAGAGTTTGTTCTGTTTAGTTTCTGTTGTGCCTGAGTTACCAAATTACACCATTGAAATCTGAAAGAAAGGTTAATATGATTTTATTACTCTTTAAATACAAAGATTTAGTTCAATGTGCAGCAACAGTAAATTAAATCTCTGTAGCAAGACTAGCTATTACTTGACCACTCCCTTGTGTAGTCCGTATTATTTATGTGTTTCGTTGTGCAACTTTCTTGGGGAAAATATATTCCCTTAGAAGAGTTCATTAGTTCAATAGCGTATCAATCTTCCTGGATTAATCTCCAATCTTCTTGGATTATCTAATTGAAAAGCCATCATTGTAAAAGAACACTAGTAACACTATTTAACCAATAGATGGGGTAGTACGGTGTTCATACCTTTATTACACGGTATTAGCACGAAAATGTCGATACTAGGACGAGTAAAGTTCGGACTTGTTTACTACGATGTTAACAATTGCAGCCCCAACCCAGCCGAAAATAATAAATAGAAATAATAAAAAATACGTTAAAAACACAGGACCATATGAACGTTAAGCACCCCTTTTTGATCTCGATTAAGAAAGGATATATTTTTCATTTACACCATCAATATCCGGTAGTTTTAACAGACGATTTTTAGATTTTTTTTTAATTATAAAACTAAGCCTAACCCTACCCTAACAATAAACCGGATATGACAGTGTAAATGAAAACATGTCCTTTCTTAATCGAGATCAAAAAGGGGTGTCTAAATGTAATATGGTCGAAAACATAATCAAATATATTCATATGTAGTATTATTTGGATTATTCTGATTATTGTCCTCATCTCTATAAAGAACAGATACTCAATTTTTTATGAACACATTTTTCTATTCAACCCACGGATGGGACCCTAACATATACTACCACTCCGGGTCAGAGTGTACCAGGGAGCAATGGTGATGAAGGGGTGCTCCACATTTTCTAGACATCCAGAACTGGAACCTCACCATCATATAGAGTTAACGTCATTCCCAGGACATTAAGACCCTCACCGCCTTCTAGCATCATATAATAAAAAAAAGGTTGGGTGTCATAAGGGCAATAGGGTCGGGGCAATCATATAGGTGCTAGGGCTTGACGTGACCAGCCGATAGATGAAGACAAGAGTCCAAATAATCCAAATAATACTAATGATCAGGCTTGGTAATTAGTACTATATGCATTATTCGACTATTTTCCTCATCTTTTATAAAGATAATCCAAATAATAATAATGTATTTATTTACCCCAATTAGTTTGGTTGGTTGGTTGGTTTGTTGTGTGGATTTTCGCATGTAAACCATTGGGTAATTTTTACCTTTAGTTTGCTAAATTCCTAGCAAATAGGCAATTAGAGTAACCTCCCTTGACTTTCACTTTGAAACAAGCCGGTAGCTATTTTGAAAGTTTCCGTGCGAAATAGACAAATCCTAGAATTTTTTTCGAAAACAATACAGCTGCATGCTTTAACACAAAATATCATAAAATGTGTTCCTAATAACAATTAATCTCATTTCAGATAATTTTATACTAGGAATTTAGCCAACTGACTTTCACTTTGAAACAAGACAGTAGCCATTTTGAAAGTGTCCGTGCGAATCTTAGAAACTGCATGCTTTAACACAAAAGTATCATAAAATGTGTTCTTAATAACAATTAAATTCATTTAATGCTAGGAATTTAGCCAACTAAAGGTGAAAATTACCAACCATTGTAGGGTTATTTTATTCTTAAGTTTTTTTGTATTTGTTCATCTTGTTGAGTATTCAAATTGTTTAAAACACTTTTACCTCAATCATGGAAGAAATAATCGATTGTATACAACATGCCTTATTCGGCAATTCTATCTATATTTAAAAACAAGTGCACCCTCAAAAAATAAAAATAACGCAAGAAAAATATGATACATTTAAAAAGAATAATTACATTCATTTATTTATCCTAGTCCGCCATAAACAGAGTTGGTACTGTATTGTTTCTTTGTTTAATGGCATATCATGAGTAAGCTAAGGTTAAAGCCATCCTTTAGAAAGAAACGGTAATGGTACATATTAACCATATGATTAGGGGGTTCATACCTTTCCCAATGGTATTGGCTCGAAAGTGAATATGCAACCACGATAGGGTTCGGACTTACTTTCTACGATGTCAATGATAATTACTACCTCATAAAAAGTTGCGACTGCCTGAGTTTTTAAATGTATTATTTAAAGATGGTTTTACAATCATCTCTCGTTTTAAAACACACATGAACTTAATGAAACTTACTTATACCTTTTCATAAATATACATGAAATTAATAAAAATACAATATAATATTATTTCTAGTAGTTTTTTTTTAATATGCATGTTAATGAGAATTATTTCTCCCAGTGTTTATTTGCATCTCATCCCACTTATGAGCGTTGGACCACAAGGTCTCGTTTTAACGTGGGCCCACCCATAAGCCGAAGCTCATGGGTGGTAAGCACAAAAATTGCGTCGATTCTGTCGGCATTCCCTCTCAAGGGTAGCGCCTCGGGCGCTTGGCATTAAAAACCCAACCCTGCCCCTTTAAATCAAGCCTGGAGGGATAGCCCCCTAGGATCGACGCTATTAATTACTTTACCGATCCAGTGGCCGAAGCACACGGACCCACGCCTCGAAGGACGGGCTGGTAAAATTAATTCTCACAGTGGATAAAAACCAAACCAAACCAAAATATCTATCTCCAAAATATACTCGTCGGCTTGAGCAGAATACATCGACTGCATCTACCTCCCCAGAAGGACAAAATCCCCAATGCGGTCATCCATTGGCCCGTGCATGTACCCGTAGTGCTTAACGATGGAATGCTGGTTACAACATGATGAAAAGCTGTTTTTACAGGTGGAAATACTCTCAGATAATTACCTGAAAACAAACAAACAAAAAAACGAAGGAAAATCAAAAATAACGAACTTGCAGCTTTTGGAACTGATAAATCAGTTAGAAAGAGTTTCTTGTTTAGCTTTGTACTAAGATATGCATGTAATTTCTACTCTGTCAGGTTGACAATGGGAATAGCAGCATTTCTACTGCATCACCTTAGCAAGTAAAGTAAGTAGGAGAGTATTGTCCATATGCTTACTCACTCTTTTATCAATAATCTTCATACAATGACCGCTATTACACAGTAGTATTGCAACCAACAAAGCCTTCATCAGATGATGACTCTGGATTCAGGCATGGTTTCGGGTCCGAAGCATCATTACCACTAACCCAGAACCCTCCAGCAGTATCTCACGATACCACCAGACTTTGTCGGTTTGATGTCACAATATAGGACTCTGCTTTTTGACCTTATTGGGCTAGACGGACGGTTGGAAAGGCCACCTCCGATAAATCGGCTGGGCATGTAAAGCCATAGCACCTATATGATTGGTCCCGGTCCTATTGGCTTTATGGCAATCCCCATGCATTTTATAATATATTTTCTAGAAGGCGATGGCTGAAGTCTTAATTTCTTGTGTATGACGTTAAACTATATATATTTGTGAAGTTTCAATTTTGGAGAGTATGGGAGAACACCATTACTCCCAGGTCCACCCCATCCGGTGTGGTAGTACTTGTTAGGGTCCATCTATGGGTTAAATAGAAAAACACGAGTTACAAAAATGTGTTTAAAATGATGAGTCTAAAAAATTGAGTACCCATTAACAATGAATAAAAAGTCTTTGGCATATACTAACCCAACAAGGGTTGATATTCCGTTAATATAATCAACTAATCTTTATAACAAAAATACAGAATTTGGCATTAGGCTTCCCACAAGGGTTTTTGTGGATTTAACAAAATAGCCTTACAAGCTTGTTTGTCTCTATCCCCTCATTCTTCTTCTCATATTTCCCTCTCTCTGTCACATCCTTCTCCCCTCCTCTTTCTTCTTCTCTTCTTCTTCTTCTTCTTCTATTATTTATTATTATTATTATTATTATTATTATTATTATTCGTCTCTTTCACTTCCTTTTCTTTTTCTCCTGCTCTTCTTCTCTTTCCTCCTCTCGTCAAATCTCTTTATTCATCTTTCCTCTCTCTCTGAAAATTCTGCTCTTTTTTTCTTTCCCTCTCTCTGTCAATTCTTCTTCTTCTTCTTCTTCTTCTTCTTCTCTTCTTCTTTCTTCTTCTTCTTCTCTTCATCATCAATCATCATCATCATATTTCTCTCTCTCGTCAATTCTTCTTCTTCTTCTTCTTTCTTCTTCTTCTTCTTCTTCTTCTTCTTCTTCTTCTTCTCTTCTTCCTTCTTTCCCTCTCTCAGTCAATTCTTCTTCTTCTTCTTCTTCTTCTTCTCTTCTTCTTCTTCTTCTTCTCTTTCTTCTTTTTCATCTTCTTCTTCTTTCTTTCTTCTTCTTCTTCTTCTTCTTTCTTCTTCTCTTCTTCTTCTTCTTCTTTCATCTTTCCTCTCTCATCTCAATTTCTTCTTTTCTTCTTCTTCCTTCTTCTTCTTCTTCTTCTCTTCTTCTTCTTCTTCTTCTTCTTCTTCTTCTGTCAGATTTCTATCGATTTACATAATCGATTTTCCTGTCAGGATTTTTTTCTTCTCGCAATCTCCAACTTGATGTTTTCCCCAATCGTAAACAAGATGATTTTCAAAACTCCTCATCATTGGACTTAGATTCATTTCCTTTATTTACTCTTTGATACAATACACACTAAGATTTGGAGTATGCAATGAGGGAGGATCATCAACTCGTGCTACAGTGCGAAACCCATATATATATATATATATATATATATATAAATCTAATGAGTCAGACGAACCTACTATTAGTTTCGCTTAATGCTCTGTCAGATCTTAGCCATGAAGAGCATTAAACGAAACTAATAGTAGGTTCGTCTGACTCATTAGACTTATCTTTATTATTTGCTCTACTTAGGTATTAAGCATGTTTTTAACTTATTAGCTTATTCTGCTAGCGGTTATATACATATATATACATATACATTGTTTTTTCTTTGGACCAAAACTGTAATAATAGATTACTACTATCTTGGTCTTTTGTTTTTTCCCAAAAAATTTTCTCCCCGGTTGATGTTTGGTAGTATATTTTAACAATCAAACTATTTACTGTTTTTTTTTCTCACCGCGAGGATTTACCAACACGCTTGGTATATAAATTATAATATATATATATATATATATATAATATATATATATATATATATATATTATATACGAGGGTGAGTAAAAAGTAATGCCATTTTGTTTAGGACTGGTATAATTACCAAGACAAGAACATATATCAAACATCAAAATGAATCTGGTCCTCTGTG